>CANUEY010037405.1:0-22759 GCA_948099555.1 Croton setiger
TTTTTGTATTAAACAAAACGGCGTCGTGTAGGGCTTTTCCCTACTTAACCCTCCAAACTTTCAGAATATTATAAATTGGCCCGCAATTGTTTCTGCCTCTTTTCAATTTGGTCCTTCCTTCATTTCTTTTCCTACAAACTTTCAATTCTCTTCAATTTAGTCCTTTTCTTTAATTTTCTTTAAATTAATTCAATTAAACCCTTCTAATTAATTTTTAAAATTAATTAAAACTATAAACACAACACATATTTCAATTAAAAATTAAAATCACAAACAAAATATAAACATTTGCTATTTTAATCTTAAAATTGATTTTTAAGATTAAAATCGCAAATAAACATATTTAAATTCTTTTTTTTTCTTTTTCTTCTTTTTCTATTTTTTTTTTATTTTTGCATTTCGGAAAATAAAATATATCCCTAGAAGGGTATTTTAAGAATTCATTTAACCGAAAAGGAATTTGGCCGATTCCAAATTTAAAGCTCTTTATCGTCCTCGGATGATTTTGGGGGTGCACAAATCGAGCGTCAACACCGGTCTCTAAAACCATTTTTTCTTTTCCAAAATTTAAGTTAATTTTAATTAAAAAGCAAATTCCATTATTATTCTAGCGAAGTTCCTAATTCGGAAATTTTAAATTGTTTGTGCACAAACACACGACAGAAAGCAGTAAATTACGGAAAAATAAAGTGCGGAAAATAAAACCTAAAAATAATTACAAACCGAATCCCTATTAATTACATTGTACCCATAAAACACCAAATTAATCCCCAATCCCAACAATAAATAAAATAAAGCATTTAATGGAAAACTACAAAAGTGGTCCTTCGAGATATGAAAAATTACAAATAAGCCCCTACTCATAAAAATTATCCATTCAAACCATTAAACATGCCAAATTAAATAAATAATCAATCAAGCATGCAAAAATAACATTTAAGTGCAAATCATGCAAAATTACCATTTAGTCCTCCAATTTTTGAAAAATCACGAAATTGCCCCAAAGTAGGAAAAATCATCCAAAATCACCCTAAGACATGTCAATTAGGTCGAACAGTCTATGAATCATGCACATCTCAACATTTTATAGGCAAATTGTGCAAAACTACCATTTGGCCCTCAATCTTTACAAGAATCTCAAATCTGCCCCTAAATTAATATTATTCCAGAATTAACCTTGAGACATATTGCACCCTGAAACCCATGATTTTAGGAATCAGATCAGCAATATAAGCGAATCAATACAATTTGATGCAAATTACATAACACCTTGATAGCATATAGGGCATTCATACTTGGGTGCTGCCAGCAAGCATTAAGCATTTAGGATAAGGGCGGCAGTACAGACATCATGCCAACAAACAGAAATATTATGGACAGGGTCTTATGGCAGCATTTCATTTCGCAAAATGATAAGGCAGGACTATGTTTTAAGCAACTTCTAATGTGCTGACTCCATTAAGCAACTTAGATCCTTAAAACAGAACTTGTTGTACATGCATTTTGGAAGCTAAACTCAGAAACATTCTCAAACAATACAGAATGATACCAGACTCTGTTTGTGACCTTTAACCAAGAAACAGGTATGACAAGGCAGACAACAGTTGACAACATAAGGAACCAACATGCAAACCGTGATTAAATTTTAAAAAACTAGGCTGGAAAGCCAGAACAGAAACCACAAGCCGTAACAGAGGGGTTGGGAACTTTCAAATTGAATTGACTACCATCTCTTGACGGACCGGAGGATTCTAACATTGCTTTAATAATTATGACCTAGTCAATGAATGATAATAAACAAGTTTGATAAAGAACCTACGAACCCAGTGCAAAAGTAGTCGGCAAACGCTTTGTAGTGGGACAGGTTACACATGAGTCCACACAGATAAGCCACAACAATGACCAACGAAGATCATGACATTCTGATGTGTAAAGAAAATCAACAAAGGATGCAACATGAACAATAAGGGCAAAGACAATCTTGAATGACCTCAACCATACAATCTGGAATAAAGGCATCCCAACCAGAAATCATTTTAATTCAAAATAGAAATATGCAGTAGGTGCTTTTCTCAAACATGAAAAGACATGACTAGGCAATTTCGTGATGACATGATTCCAAACAGAGGCTATAAACGGCTAGAACGAAAATTAGGCAAACCACAGCAGAGGGATTCCAGATATCAAACGAATCATTCGACAGTAGCAATAAAACGAAACATTTGACAGAAACATGCATCAAGGAAATCATTTGATAGTAGCAATTAAACAACAAATCATGGATCAGTCAAGTTCCCAGCCTAATATCAAACTAATTGTCAGAATTGAAATAGAAAAAGAAAGAGTACCTCAGTATTGCTGTCCACAAACTTCCATAAGTTCCTTACAGGCTCAATTCGACTTTGTTAACAAACGAAACAAAGGAAAAGAAAAAGATTTTTGTGTTCTTACAATTCGAAATTCAATTCCCTAAAAAAACCCTAATTCTAAACCCTAGATTAGAAAGCCTTTCCAATTGAAATCCCTAGAACTCACTGTTCTTCGAAGGTGGTATCTCTCCTCCTTTCTCCCCGTCTCGAATCCAACCCGCCTCATCCACTTGGAAGCCTTCGTCTCCCTTTGTAGACTTCTAGAAAAACAGTCCTCCCCGTCTCTCTTTGCTTCGTCAGGTAACAATTCCACTTCGGACTCTTCCTCCTCATTTTCCGGCGCAAACCTTATCGTCTCTCTTCTGGTCTCAGTTCCGCCTAGGGCTCCACCATTCTTCGACTCCAACTCCTTACGGTCTCTGTTTTTTCCCTTTTCGTTCCATTCTCTATTTTCTTTTCGGCTGTTTCTTTTTTTTGCTTTAATGAACACCAAAACGGCGTCGTATGTTTCTTTTACTTTTTGCCTTCTGTCTTAACCAAATGGCGTCGTTTTACTTTTAGTAAAACGACGTCGTTTCACAGCCCAGACGCGCGCCTTCCTCTCTATTTCCTTCTAATTCCGTTTTGACCCCTCATCTTTACTTCTTCCTTTAATTACATCCTTCCTTCCTTCAAATCTTTCAAATTCTTCTAATACCCATCCAATTACACCCTTTTATTTTATTTTCTCTCCAAATTTCCCACTACCTAATTAAATTTATCTCTTCTCTTCCAATTATTTCCTCTCTCTTCTAATTTCTTTTTAAATTCACTTCTTCTTTTTTCAATTAAATTAAAATAAACTCCCTAGACCCAATAATTAAAAATAAAGATAAAAATAAAAAATAAAAATAAAAATAAAATTAAATTAAATAAATTCTTTTCACTAAAATTCAATTTAATTAAAACCAAAACTAAATTCTTTTTTCTTTTCTTTTGACGCTATAAAATTTAAAATTCAACACCTACTTAATATATTTTTTGAAGAAGAAAGTCTTTGAAATTAAAAACGTTTAAATATTCTTGAAGAGAAAGAGGAACTGAGCTGTTTCGGAATTCTGAAAATTTCAATCGAGCTTGGACATTATCATCATCGGTTATTTTTGGGGCAAAAATCAAACGTCAACAACTGCCTTACCAGCTGAACTAGGAATTAGGTCAAAAGGAGCCTCTAACTTCGGGAAAGAACCGGTAGCTACGCCAACACCTGTCATTAACCTAGATGATTTACCTTCCAAAACTACTTCTGCTGAAATTGAGTCACAAAAAATGAAAGAAAGACTCGAAGTTTTGGAAAGTTCAACAACTGTGACACCCCAAACTCTAACCTACGTCATTCCGACGTCATTTTCATGCATTACGTGCATTTTCATTAAAATGCATCATGATTTGATTTGATAATTAAGTTACACATGGATTATATATTTTGAATATGATAATATATGATTTGAATAAGAATTATAAGCTATGTTATAGGCTCGTTTGCCGTTGAAAGATACAAACGGAGCTAATTAGGGATTTTGGCTCGTGCGATCAAAAAATGCCGAAATCGCGTAAAATATGAACCAAATGATTTTGATATTTTGATATGTGTTTATTAAAATGTTTTAAAGAGATTTGGAACCGTAATTTTGCGACGACGTCGTACGGTTTCGGTTTCGCAAAAATCGTTGAGGTTTCGGAGTCAGATTAGGGCACCAACCGAACCGCGAATTATTTTCGGATTTCGATTTTTACGAAACTTTAGACACGTGTTATACATATTATTTTGACACCAAAAATGAATTTTAAGTAGGTTTTGGCATGTGTTATGGGCTGGTTTTGATTAAGGAAGGAATTATGTAAGTGAAGTAAGAAACTTAAGGTTTAAGTTTTGTTTAAAGGGAAAATATGCATGTTTAGGCTAATAATCAAGTAGCTGCTGTAAAGGGATCACTTGGGACTTGTAGTAGGTACTGGAGAGGTGGGTTTGAAGGCTGGAAAGCAAGGGGAAAGGAGGAGAATCGTAAGGAAAGAGAGAAAGAAGATGAAAGAGAGAAAAGGAAAGAGAAAGAAAGAAAGAAATCCATGTAAAACCTTCAGTCCATCTGTTCTAACCTGTTCCTAGGATGTTTATGAAGTGATTAGAAGTGTTAAATAGGAAAGAGAACTGCTGGAAATCATTTGGGAAAGAGAGAGAAAATTCTGGGTTCATTTCTGGGTTTATAAGCAGTTTTAAGGTTGTTACTTTGGAAGCTTTTATCTTCCAATTGGTGATGCATAGGTGAGTTTGGGCTATACGGAATGATAGAGGGTATGTAGGAGTAGAGTTTTGTCGTTTTAGTTTGTCGGAAAACCACCGGAGGTGGCCGAAAAATTTGTTGGAAGTTGGGTCGAGAGATAGGCAAAATCTGGACTCTAGGAAAAACAGTTTGAGGAGCCAACTTTAGGGACTTGTATCTTAAGATCTAGAGGGTTTCTGGAAATTTGGCTTCGATGGTTAGCTAGAGGGTGTGTAGAGGAAGAGAACAGTGGTCGTAGCTCACCGGAAAGCCACCGGAGGAGAACGTACGGTCGTTGGGAAGTTGGCTGGAGAGTCACAGTTTTTGGGCAAGAAGCCAGGCGAGGCAGACAGAGAGAGGCAGCTCAAAACGGCACGACAGGCGTGCGTTTTGGAGCCAGAGGCGCGCGTGGACCAAAACGCACGCCCATTCTGCGTTTTGACTCCTGCGTGACGCGTCCCGCCCAAAACGGCACTAAGGGCCGCGTTTTGTGGTTTTTAGCGCGCAAACACTTAAACTTTGGTAAAATTGCATTTTAGCCCGTAAAGTTTATATTTGCTTATATTTTTTACCCAGAAACTTTTATAAATTACATTTTGACCCTACCAACCTAATTCCGAAGTCTTGAATCCGTTTTTGATGTCAGAAATTAATTCTGAGATTGTTTTCAGCCCAAAAATTAAAGATTAAATATTTTTTAAAGATTTTATTTATGATTTTGATTTGATTTATTATTTTGGTTTAATTAATTATTTATTTGGTTTTAATAATTATAATTATTATATGATACATTGAGTTTGTTAATTATTTTTAATATGTTATTAAATGATTTTAAAATGGAAAATTTTACAGATTGAGTTTAAATTCATGAAAAATAATATGAATTAATTTTGAAAATCAATTATTCCAAAGAATTAAATATTAAATCATCCATCATAGCACATATTGGACTTCTGATTTGATTATTTGAACATCATTGCTATGTTATGCATTATAGGAGCATCGAGTTCTTGAGCAACGCGGGGTAAGTAACCCAAAAGGCCACCTGAGTTCACAACAGTGAGGTAAGTGCTAAACCCACTTACGTATATGTTTGATTTGGACTTTGTGAATTTGTCAAATATGCTATATTGAACTGTTTGGACCGATACTGAAACCCGGTCATTTGTGATATATGAGACTGCTGTTATATGTTATTATTGAACTATTTAGACCGGTACTGAAGCCCGGTCAATTGGAAATATCTGATATATGAATTGTGATATTTTTGGTTCCTGAGTCGGTACTGAAACCCGATCAGTTGAGTTATTTGATCTGATTATAGAGATATATATGTTGTTTTAACCGGTACTGAATCTCAGTACATGATTATATGAAGCATGATGATATGAAATGTATGTTATATAAACGCATTTGCACAGGACTTAAATATGGTTGTTATGATTATCATAGTCAGTGTTTGCAGATTTCACGAGAGAAATCTACGGTTTCTATTTGATTTGACGGAAAGACTTATGGGTCCTATTTGATATAGAAAGACCTGCGGGTCTTATATGTTACAGAGAGACCTACGAGTCCTATACGAGGCAGAATGATCTGGTGAATACTGCATAATAAAGGTTGATCCTCGGATCCCTTTTGACTGACGATATTTCGGTCTTATAGGTTTGCTGGCCAGCTATGGTTACTGATATGCCGTGAAATTCCCGGGGCAACAGTTGGTCGATAAATCACAACTAAAGAAAAAGGAAAGACATGTCATTATGCATCTATGATATTGCTATTCTATGAGATGATGAATATGATCTAAAACCATGTTATTTTGATAAGTTATATTAATCTGAACTATGTTATGGAATTGTGATATTTTTCTAAGTTATGATACACCGAATTACATGTTTGGTTTATATGATGTGGTTTACACTTGTATATGATCATGATTTGACTAATATTTGGAAATGTAAGGTAACACAGATTATAATATCTGTGACTTATTGGTTAAGAGGAATCCTATGAAATAAGTTTGCCTACGACAGGTTCTCTTTAATATTTTGAAATTATGAATCATTGATTTGTTTATATTGTATAGTTTGCACTTACTGAGTACGCAACATGATTCTAGGTTTTCTTTGGGGCAACTGACAGCGTCAGTTCCGTCATCATTTTCCCAGGGTCGGTCAGTTGAAGATTAGGATCTCTCTCTCTCTCGCATTTCATCATTAGAATCATTTTATCATGTAGATTTTTGTCATATGGTTTGTAATCTATTAATAATACCTATGATTAAACGAATTAGTGATATAGTAAATAAGGTATGGCAAGTCATATGCATGGTGGACATCATTGCATTACATGTAGAGTTTTAATATGTTAATAATGCATATTTGTCTGTGTTGCTCATATGCTGGATTTCTGTGGAGACTTATAGCATAGAAGTTCTTTTGTGACATAAAAGAATGTTAAAAAAAAATGGCATGTTTTATGACATAAAGGTTATAGGTTAAGTTGTTACACGTGAACTAACTCACAAAAATTTAACAGTGTATAGGCTCCAAACTCACAAAACAATGCAAAAAGAATTTAAAGTAATGAAAATTATCTCAATGAAAAGACATATATAAAGACAAAATATTGAAATTTAATTCAAACATTGTTCTTAAATTCAAAAACTGTTCAACACTTTTAGGCAATCAACAACAATAGTAGTTTTCGTAACTACAACACTAGCAACAATAATAGTTGTAGTAACAACAGTAGCAGTAGTTACAGTAGCAACAATAGCAATAACAGCAGCAGTAACAACAACAGTAGTAAGAGTAACAATAATAACACCAGTGATAATAGCAGTTACAGTAGTAGCAGTACCATTAGCATTAATAGTACTAGTAGTAGTAGTAGCAACAACGGTAACAGTGGTTACAACAATAATCGTAGTAACAATAGTAACAGTAGTTGTAACAACCACAACAATAGTTGTTGCAACAACATCAACAGTAAGAGCACCTGCAGCAGCCGTAATAGTTGCAACAGTCGCAGCAAAAAAATTGTAGCAGCAAAATCAATAGTAGTTGTAGTAGTAACAACAGTAGTAGCCGGAGAAACAACAATAACAGTAGTTGTAGTAGTAGTTAGCAGTCGCAACAACAATAGTAGTAGTAGTTGCAAAAGCAACAGTAGTAGTAATTTTTTTCCGCTGCAGCAATAATAGTAGCAACTGCAGCAATAACAATAGTTACAATAAGAATATTAGCAGTTGTTGATGTAGCAATACTAGCAGTAGCAACAGTAGTAGCAGTCACAACAATGACAGTATTGACATCAATAGTAGCAGCAGCCTCAACAACAGTTGTAGTAATATCAATAATAGTTGCAATACCAGTAGTTGTATTAGCAGCAGTCGCCGCAACAATAATAGCAGTAGTAGCAACAATAGCAACCATAACAGTAGTAGTAATAATAGTTGCAGTATCAGTAGTTGTAGTAGCAGCAACCGCCACAACAATAGTAGTAGTAGCATTAGCAACAGCAATAGAAGCCATAACAACAGTAGCAGTAACATCAATAGCAGCAACAACAACAATAAATATAACATAGCAACAACAACAGTAGCCATTGCAACAGTTGCAGTAGTAGGCCAGTAGCGGTAGCAATTGCAATTGCTGCTGCAGTAGTAGCGGTAGTAGCAACAACAGTTGCAACAAAAGCAATTTGTGAGTTTTGGAAGGAAAATGTAAGAGGAATATATTGTAAAGAAATTTAAGAATAGTTTATTAAAATAAAAATAAAAAGTTTGATTATATGAAATTCATTTATAAATTCCACCAAACTTATTTTTATTTGAGAAAGTTATATTCAATTTTAGGAATTCGAATGTTAGATTCCAAACACAAATTATGTCCACTTAGAATTGAATTTCAATTTTTTGTGAAATTCATTTATACCAAGGTCCCTTAAAATAAGTTATTACAGGCATAATCAAACTCTTTATATCTAACTAAGCCGTACTCCTTCACAAACAATGTGGCATTTTCAAAACCTAACACAAATCTTAGGTTGTTTAGTGCGTACTCCCTACTTTTTTTTTTTTGTTAAACAATCCCATAATTGGTTTGGTATCTGTATTACATCTTGAAAGTTTATTATAAATGAGGTTTAGAATATTTTCAACCATGCATTTATAAATGCTGGTTTTTTTTTAAACAAAAATACCTTTTAAAAAAATGAACAAGGTGTGGGAGCTCCAACAAGCAAAAGGCTCTTCAAAATCTAATTCAGATTCTTTAAAATAAAAAAGAAATACACACACATATGTAACCATTGGGTACTAGAGAACTGTACTACTTACACACATTGTCATTGTTAAAGGCATGTAATGATATGAATATAAATTCCATTGTTTGCATGGCTCAAAACAAACAATATCTTTGTTGAATCAATTGCTTTATCATTTCAGTCCTCAGCCTCTTCAAGTAGAGGTAGTGGATGAACTTATATGCTTAGCACTGCCTTCTGCACCCTTATTGACAATTTCAATTGCTGATTCCGAGGCATTCCATTTGAAGGACCTGTGCTTTTGTGTATCCAATTGGTATCAAAATTATAGCAACTATACAAAATGATGGAAAATGTATTAGTGAAAAAGGCAAAGCAAGAGTGGACTTCTTGCGATAATCACCGGAAAAGAGATTCCCAGTCACATCTTAGAACACTTAGTGGAAGCATGACATAAATGTCACCTGACTGACTGACATTTTTATAGGAAAAAAAGAAGTGCCAGTGAATTCCATGCTGGTACTGTAAGATGACTGCTGTTACTTTTACTCATCTGCTTCACAAACTCTTACTGCATGACTTTAAAAAGTCTCGTCATTTTGAACATTCTACAAGAATTGATCTTGAAAGTAAATAAAGAAGTGAAAAAAGTATAGGAATCTCGAACATGATCAACTTTCATAACTGGTTGTCTTACTTTTTGTTAAGTTTTGCTTTCAACCATGAAAATCATAATTCGATTTGAATGCTGCATATAAATATCTCACAAATAGAAAACTATCATGGATAAAGGATTCTATCATGCTGGTCAATCAGCCCAACTATCAGAAGATGTTGAGGAAAAGGGGAACATAGCAAGAGAGTGGCAACACAATAATACTGAAGTGCATTTACATTCAACATAATGTTGCACTTCTGAGGGAGTAAGCATGAACTTCCAAGTTTAAGATGAAGATCATTTACATTCAAAAATTTGGAAAGGGTTTATGCTGGGCAGAGTATTGCAGAAAAATATGTTTTAGCAATCAATCATTTACATGCTTTTGCAACCAACATGTTATGAAGGAAAGAAAAATAAAAGCATCTAAACTTTAGTGAAAAATAAGGTAACATATCGAACATATTGTCATTAACATAAATAAACGGTAGATACAGAGCAACAAACGCGCATAGACCTACTGTTACAACCAATAATACAAACAAATGCATAAAAGCTACAACAGATAACACTTGGTTACATACTTTTATGTAAGGCCTCTCGAGCACATTGACAACTAAACTCACCGGAATTATGTAGTAAAGCTTGATGATGAACAGTGGGGGCTTTCATGACTGAGGTTTGATGGTCCCGGGCTGGGTGTTCTCTTTATTTCAGTCCCCCTTCCTGTAATTTGAGGGCTCCAGTCTGCCCTCAGTTCACTGACACGTGGACTGTATGCCCTCTGTGAGATTTGTGGACTATATGCAGGTTTTATATCATGCAATGAATCAGGGGTTGAACTTGTCACTTTAGGACTTTGGGTACGGCGGATCTCACCACGGCTTCTTGTGATAATTTCATCAAGAATTTCTCCCTCATCAATATTAGATGCCCTTGACTGAGGATCCTGATCCTGTAAGATACATAAAATGCCACACGTTAAAGCTCATAACTTTAGAATGAAAATATATCCCGATTCATTCAGATACTTAAAAGCTTGTATCCCTGTGAAAGATGCACTTTGATGAACAGTACTGATCAATCAGGTTTTGCACCAATTTGATTTTTAAGCCACCGTCAATGATGAAGAAAAAGACTCAAAGTTACTTACTTCAAATGCCATGTTGTAAGATATAGCAGGAGCCTCTTCATATTCTGCAGCATCCAAGTCTTGAAGATGGGCTCCTTTGAAAAATTTAGGGAGCAGATACTGCCTTACTGGGACCAGAAGCATGATCAACAATGGAAAAAGGACCCCAGCTATTGGGATCCATGTTATGCCAAAGCACATAAGCAGGTAAAATGTCTGGAACAAGGTGAAGATGGCAATTGTTTTGAAGGGCACTGTCTCAATAAAAGTCGCATGACACTCCTCCAACACCCTGGATTTCAGCCAAACCAACAATGAGTGGTTTGATACACAAATGAATTATTGAGTGCAAAATACAAGGAAACAAGGTTGGAAATGTGAGTGCAGATTTACTTGTATCTTCGACTTGGAGCAGTAAAAAGCAATAATATTCTCTCCCAAAATTGGTTTCCTGGTAAGCTTTCAATGGCCATAAAAGCAAAGTATCCCCAAAGAACAGAAGTTGGAATCTTCTTCAGGAGAGGCATAGCAGCAACACAACCACCAACCATCAACGCCTGAAGCAGATTGCTAAGTCGTTGTTCTTTGACTTCAACAGGTAAAAGATCATCTACATCTTTATCAACATCAAAAACAGTCTCATCCACAGGGGCATCAATGTAGCCAGTTCTTGAGGCCAGTTGGACTGTTGATTCTTTCAGCTCTTTCAGTCCCTGAATAAAGGAAAGGTTAGGTGGAAAGAAGAAAAGAAAAATTTTCTGCATAAACTCACAAGCCTGTTAAATTACCAGGGCAGATGGCAATTGATTGACTAAAGGAGTCTGCATTTCATTGTAGGCTTCTTGCATATTTCGGTAAAGTTGGCCCAGATTTGCATTTTTGCGTATACTGTTTCGTGCTGCTGAAACAAGCTTATTTCGCAAAAGCTGCTCAAGTAAAGAAAAACATAGATAATGAAAACCGATGACTTGTATAAAATATACAAAGAGCAACAAAGAAACACAAAGAAGCATATAGAAGCTTATCTATTGTAAAATAGAACACATTCATGTTAGTGCAAAAAGCTATAAAAAGAACATTCATGTCTGGCCTCCCAAAATGCAAAAAGCTATAAATTGAAGCAGTTTTATTCTTTTGGCAGGCAAAAGCAATTTGCTCATTGTCATTTTTCAAGGATTAGACCACATGCAAATGGTTCCTCAATTACATCAACAAAAGATTAAAAAAAAAAAGATTGTAGAGTTTGGCTTTGGCAGCAACCAGGAACAAAGCAATTTCATCTAGGACCAGATCTTCCTCTTAGATATCCAGTCTCTAAATAATGCTGTAAACTTTCAAGAATACTAACCATTTTCAACGTCTTTATATATATATATTGCACTTAACTTTTATTGTTTCTTAAATCTCAGGATGTAAATCTTATAAGTTGCACAGAATAGTTTTACCCTTCTCTTGTTAGTGCACCGGCAATGCACATGGACGAGGTAAGATATATTTGTTTTGTCCCACGTTTTAATGCTCGCCAGAGAGAACAGATGAATGGGACTTTAGGAAGTGCTAAAATCAGAACCATATAATTTTAGAACTTGTTTGAACTAACAATTTACCTGATGCTTCAAGGTAGCTAAGCTTTTTGTATGCATAGGAGATTGTGGAATTACGCCATTCGAAGGGGGAATGCCAATAAGACCACATATGATAACCTGATTGGTTAAAATTTACAACATTAACCAAAAAGAGGCACTAGTTTAACTTCTGCTTGTGCAGTGGACCGACTTAATAGATTATCAGGAGAATAATTGATATTTGAGAGCAATAACATACCAAGCATCCCAAAAGAAGAAGGTCATAATGATAGGAAGCTGGTTTCTTCAAATTGAATTCCTTTTGCTGAGCAAGTTGAGATGCAACACTGTGATCAAAATAGTAAAGAACAGCAATCATGGTCGCAGGAATAAATGCTCCAACTATATACAAAACAGGCACATTAGTCATTTCCTGCAAAAATAAAGATTTATGATTACCGTTCCAGGATAGAAGGAAACAATGAAATGATTAAGCTCTTTCTCTCTCTCTCAACTAGTTAATGCAAGCACAATGTTAGGAAGTGTGCATAAGGACTCAGGAGATTCACCTTGAGAACAGTCCAATTCGAGTATGCACCAGGAGACCATGGATTTGGACTGAAAAGTCGCCTTGGTATTCCCATTGGAACATATTTAACTGCTATGTAAGATACTGCAGTCCATACAAGCACCATGAGCGGAACTCCATAATCTGCAATAAATCCTCGTAGCCAACCTATGGAGAATAAAAGGAAGGGTCAAAAGGAAGCAAAAGTCTAGCTATCCACCAAATCACAATTGCATGGTTAAAATGAGGCTACTGTAAAATCAGAACCCAGAACTGAAAGAAAGTGTTTGTTCTTATTTATATATGAATCAAATGCAATGTCAAATACCTGTACCGTAACGCCAGGACCTAGCTGTACGACTCCTCAATGCAGTCCAAAGAAGGCCAAAGGACAGGACCAGAGCAAACATTCCATTTCCAAATCGCCAAGAAGGTTGAAGTGCAGTCTGATTAGGATTTTCCCTTTCGGGTATACCAAACTCCTCCACAATTCCCTGTAGAATCAAATTTAAAATTAAAACACAAGACAGAAAAGATAACTGAAACTGATATTATGCAGTTAGGATGCTTCCAAGGATATCCTAATTGTATGAATATGATATGATACTGCCTTCAGAATGTTTCAAGAAAATCAAATTAGTCCAAAATTGCATGCACAACTGTTCAGACATCTTAAGAACCTCAACTAAAATAAAACTACACGTCACTACTCACCCTTATGGCCTGTTGCATAAAGAGCATTGCGATAAGGAGACCAAATAATTCACCAGCAACACGTGTGAATCTATTGATTATAGAGCAAGCACCCAAAATTGCCAGCAAAAATAGCAACAGGGCTGTCCACACACATACCCTAAGAACCAATTGAAGTGAAGAAAATGCTTCAACATCACCATTACATTACTCTGTCAATATATCCTACTAAGATGTTCAAGTAAATACCATCCTGTCCAGGCTAAGAATAGCTTTGGCCCCAAATCCTTCCTGTCTTTTGCAAAATTGAACATAAAAGTATACATCAAAACCGTCGGTTCAGCAACTCCTAGAATGAGCAAAGGTTGTCCTCCAACAAGTGAATGGATGATTCCACAAAGTGCTGTTGAAGCAAGAGTTTGCACTGCAGTCAAAGTTCCATCTGCAAGAATACATCAAATACCTCAGATTTATTAGATGGACAGTTAAAGCACCAATAGCAAGACAAAAGCTATATATACATATACATATATATATATATAAGCTGCAGAACCTGTATTTCTCTCGAGCTGTTCCCCAAAAGATATGACTGGAATTGCAGAAGCAAAGAATATATATGTTGTTGGAGCAAGGATCCTAAATGAAAAGGAAAAATAAATAGTGTCGTGCCTTTAGATAAGACAATTTTGAAAATGGCGCCCATATAATAACATAACTATCTCAATGATCATCATTGATCAACACACCCTGCAACAATGGGACACATATAGAATAGAATTCACTACCTGATACCAGCACGGAAACCACCACTCCAGTCTTGCTTATAGCACAAAAGCCTTCCTTTGAGATCATTTTTTATCCCACGGAAGGGAACAAATGTTTCCTCCATGATAGCTCAAAAGTATAATGAATAAAAAGGAAGTATATATATTTTGAAGATATTGTTCAACAAACAACTATCTAAGACAAAGAAAACTGTAACAGACAATTTCAAACCAGATAAATACTCGAGAGGCCAATATGGTAACTAAACTTGCATAGGTGAAGGTAAGAATAAGAATCTAAAAGCAGAAGAAATAAAAAGAGAAAATGGAATATAATCCACAATTTAACATCTTTAGCATTATAAATTTCTGTAGGTAAATGAATAAAGTTGAAGAATTTTACATTTAAAAGGAATATAGAAAGAATGATTTAGTATATTTGTGATTGTCAAAAGAATCGGCTAGCAAAGAATCAAATCACTTAAATTCCATTTTTTTCAGTTACAAAAAACAAGAATGTTAGCGAACAAAATCCATGATTATATACAGAAGTGTAAACTAGCGAAAAGAAGAGATACTCTCCATACACTCAAAATCTTATTAGCGAATGAATTGAATGATATTGAGACCCATTCACAAAATTTTTACTTCACTACCAAGAAAGACCTTCTACTCATCATCTAAAACCCGCCAAAATCGACCTAACTTAAATGGAGGACTTAATTACATGTTACAGTATTTAAATACTAAGAAAGAATAGTAAAAGTTATGGTCAAGCTCAAGACTTTTTAGGCCTAGAAAAGAATTGAAGCAAATTAACGAAAACCCATTGTCAAACACAGCATTTGAACTATTTAAAACAATTTGAAGCAAATGGGCATGCACAGAATTTGGCACAAACTCAGGAAACTCAGAGAAGGCGAATTAACGAGAACCCATGATCTGAAATAATGAAACTGATTTAAAGCACTTGTGAGCAAATGGGCATGAACAGAATTTGGCAGAAACTCCGAAAACTCAGAAAAGGCAAATTAACGAGAACCCATTATTTGAAATTAATGAAACTGATTTAAAGCACTTGTGAGCAAATGGGCATGAGCAGAATTTGGCAGAAACTCCGAAAACTCAGAAAAGGCAAATTAACGAGAACCCATTATTTGAAATTAATGAAACTGATTTAAAGCACTTGAGAGCAAATAGGCATTAATAAAGAAGAATAAAGGAGCAATAAAGACACTTTAATCAATATTACATTACATTATGCAGAAGATATTCTCGGAAGGGAAGTAGCAATATAATAATAACTTCAAAGAGCAGAAGAAAAGTGTTAAATGGGGGCACAATTACATGACCTGAGAAACAAAAGAAGACACAGACAGAAAGGCAGAGCACCTAGAGAAAAATGAGGGTGTAAAGAAGAAGAAGAACAGAGAGAATGATTTTAGCACACAGAGAGAGGCTTTGGCGTGAAACGGTGAAAGAAGTAGTGTGCTGTGACTAAGCATAAATAGGAAGAGGAGGAGGGCCTCATTTTAGGTGCGTAATGAAAACAAACAAATTGACAGAAACAAAAAAAAAAAGGGAGAGAGAGACAGACAGTCACGCAAATGGAGATTGAAAATAATAGATTATTTAGTACAACTGTTGGTTTGGCCTAATCTTTTTTTAAGAAAAAGAAATTGCTTTCTTTAACAATTTGCTTCCAAGAAAACAAAATAGAGAGGGAATTGATTAATCACGTATTATAAATGCCTAAAACATTCATTCAAGTTGAACCCACCCAGATTTATTCAGCTTGCTTTCAGGTCTCAAGGATCTACCTTGGAGAAAGTGATTAAGAAATTTAGTATTTAAATAACTTTTTTTATTAACCATGAAGTGTGAGATGTAATAGATTGGTCGTAACTATGCATGACACCAATAAACCATAATCATATCAAAAAAATGTTTGTACTAGCCGATTAGATCTCTTTTGAAAAAGTATGTAAATAATTTAAGCTAACATAAAATGAAATAAGATATACGGATGCATACATTGTTTTGTTTTGTTTTATTTTGTTTTATTTTTGTTAACTTAATAAAGATACTTTATTACTTGAAAAAAATACAATAATTTGAAACTACAAAATAAAACTAAACTTGTGCAAACTAATATTGAATTTGAAGAATAAGTTTGACTTGTTAGATTCTATTGGGAAGATTTTGTTGCTCTATGAGGTTTATTTAGTTTAAATCCACATCGGATTGTATCATATTCTTGATGGAGATTTTGATAGCTCACTTTCATATTAGGTGTAACCATAAACTCTCTCATTTTGTTGTATATAAGCATGTTGTGTTGTAAAAAAATTAGAACACAATGCATATTTTCTTTTTGTATTTTTCTCTTCTTCTTCTTCTTATTCTTCTTCTAATTTTTAGATTTTTCATGGTATTAGAGGTTGGTTCCTAAAACATTGTCTTTTGTTTAACATAACAGGGACTGATATAAAGGAAACTAAAGATAATAAGGCGAAAGATAGTATCAAAATTACTATTGATTATACATTGCCTTATTACCTACATCCATCAAATTACCCTAGATTGATTTTTGTGATGCACCCTTAGTGAAATTGAAGATAATTATTTTACTTGGAGGCATAGCTTTCTTAATGCTCTCTGATACATGGGTATTATATAGTCTTTTATGCCCTAATTTTGGGTGCATTTGGTATCAAATAGAGTTTAATGTGTTTGTTTAAGTGTATTTTCGAGGAAAATTGCAAGGAACTTGATATTTTTGAGCCTCAAGGAAAATAGGATCGAAATGTCACACAAACGACTCAAAGAAAGGCCAAACTGAAGAAGTATGACTGAACACGGCCAGGACACGGTTGTAGTCCTTTTGCATGGGTAGCCATGTTCACCTTTGCTACATCAAACAACTTACACGCCCACAGACACGCTCGTGTCCCAGCCATCGCATACCATTGCAAGCCACGAACACGGCTGTGTTACGTTACTCATCTGACCGTGCCGCATCCATATTAGCCAACATGCCTAGAACACGATCATGTTACTGGGCGTGCCCTGCAAAAACCTATAGAAGCTATATTTTTCTGGAATTTTAGAAGGGTTCGAATTTCAAACCTGATTCTAGCACAATTTTAGCCATTTTTCCAGCTAAGTTGAAAGGAGTTCTTGAGGAGAAGATTGAAGAAACCAAGATTTGAATCCTTAAGCGAAGATTGAGAGAAAACCTAGATTTTCCATATGGATTGTTTGATTTTTCTCTCCAATATCTTTTTTTTTTTTTGTGTTTTCTTCTTTTCCATTATGAACTAAATTTGTTTTGTCTATTTGGATGTTGATGAAATTTAGTTGTAAGTATGGATTGAATTAATTTTTATTAAGTTAAATTAAGTTATTAAAGTTGTTTTATCCTTTTAATACTTAATTGATAATCTCTATTCAATATGAACATGTTTATTAAGTAGTTGTTATCTTCATGTTAATTGACTTAAAAGAGCTTGACGTGAATAGGGTACTCATTAGGATTGAGAATTAACAACAGATGTTTTACATGATTCTTTAGTGATTTAGTTCCTTAAACATTAATGCATGAACTAATTAGATTAGGTGACGAGAAGAGATTCACACTTAACAATTGAGGCGTAGGGATTAAATTACTCTAGAAAGGTTTTAGTCTTTTTTAGTGGAATACCAATTCAACTTAATTAACTAGTTTAACCAATTATCTAGAGTAAGATACAATGATCAGCTTGGACGCTTTTCTAATCAAATTAGAACTAAAGTTTACTTTTTAGTTGTTTATTTAATTTTGCAATTATAAATCTTTCCATCCATTTTCTAATTGTTAAACAACTGTCGAGATTTGAGCTAGTAAGTGACTGTAACTTCCCTTGTGGAACAATACTCTATTAATCACTTTATTACTTGAGCAAAATGTACATTGTAGTATTGCATAATCGCGCGCATAGCATAGTGATCACTCTCCACTTGAAGAACAAAGTTGGCTTCATAGTTGGATCAATTGAAAGACCAGATTGTTGCCTCTCTCAATTTTTCGGCATTGAGAGTGTAACTTTATAGTCCTTGCCTTGCTCTCTGAAAATGTCGCAAAAGTGTGAAAAGATTTAGAAGAAAGCTTCATTTAAGGAATCACTCCAAGGATTTATGAATTAAAATGCTATATAGCTTTGTTGCAATAAGAGAAGGTTCAAAGAAAATGCAGAATATGCGGGATGAGGAGAAGGTTTTTATTTCTAATGGGGTTGGATGAGGCATACACCGCAGTACGATCTCAAATATTAAGCATCGATCCTTTGCCAAATGTAGGAAGAGTATATACCATTGTGCAAGAAGAAAAATAATGTTCTATTATAGTAAATCTTACTCACTTTATCGAAGCTGCTGCATTACTCATTAAGGAAAATGATTCATAAAAGAAAGGAAACAATGGTAAGAGATGAAATTAATTTTCACCCTGTTAACATTGTTGAAAAACAAATCATAGCCTAAAATTTTACTACAAAGTGATTAACTATACCTCAAATTGGTGTAAACTTGGTAAAGGAATGGGCGAAAAAATAATCTAAAATCAAGTCAAAAAAATTTCAAAAACACCATAGTCATGGTTGCATCAAATTTCTCGAGTAAGATGGAAAATGAATGGATTGTTGACAATGGAGCAAGAAACCACATAACTCATGACCTACATTCATTGTCAAATGTTACATGAAAACATGAAATACCACCTGTTCAAATACCCAATGGAGAAACTATTCATGTTCATGTTTAGTGACAAATAGATCTTGGAAAATGGCTAACTCTTAATAAAGTCCTTGGAATTATAGATTTTTGTTTTAATTTGTTGTTTGTTTGGCCCGATTCCTTTATGATACAGGACTTACACTCGAGGAAGCTAATTGCACAATGTAAAAAGAATGTAATGGACTCTATTATTTATAGTTAACAAAATGGGGAAAGGTGTTGTTTGTTATGAACAATATATTGGGCATTTGCAGTTGGGTCATCTTTCGGTGAATCAAATTTCTTTAATTTTAGAATTTTCTACTAATTTTGATTACAAGGTGTGAACCCCAATTTTTCGGAAGGATAAAAAAGGATTGCACACCTAATTATTTCCAGAGTCGCCACTTAATTTATTTTTTAATTAGGTCAAACTAAGAAAAACCTATATGACTCCATTTTAATTAATCATCTAATTAGTTAGCCCAATTAATAAGACGTTAGTCAATGAACCCAATGAGGATTAGGAGACCATGTTTCATACTCAATTCTAGACTATGAATGTAGGTTCAAAAATGATGAATAAATCAAAGATAAAAAGAAAAGCGGTAGAAGAGAAACTAAAACAAGAAGTTTTGGGCTTTTGGCCTACTATTCGGGTTAATATCCTAAATATGCCTACATATTCTTTTTTTATGAGAAATCAAGGTCAATATAGTTCAAAATGTTAATTAAGGCAAGTGAAGAATGAATTGTGGATGAGGTGTGTGTTATATATTTGGCACCTTCGGTGGCTTGAAAATGTCGGGCTTTTAGCAAAAATTTAATGTCGGCTACTTAGCAAATAATATTTAAGAAGTGTTAAGAGTGGAGATGAATAATTGAAATTGAGTTAAGAAGCATACTTGGTTGAGTTGACGGCCGCTTCATAGCTTCAGATTGACGAATTTAGAGAAACATCCAAAAGCTTGGGAAATCGCCTAAAAGCTAAAGTTTTGCTAGAGAATGGCTATGACAGCTTATGATTGTGATTCTGATTGTTCCTAAAAATGGTGAAAGGGAAGCCTATTTATAGGCAAAAAATGACCTTCCGGCAGATAGGCACCGTAGTATAACTGACGGCTAGCGCAAGAAACAGCGTCGGCCAATGCTGGCATTGTGTGGAATGAGAGGACATCAACTGGTAGCAGGCAGATGGGCACGAAAATCGGCGGTATGTGAGCGTATGGACCAATGGGAAGTAGGCACCAGGTTGGGCGGCATATGGGTGCTGGGTTGAGTCACTAGCAGTTTGACTTTTGATTTTCTGTTCATACTGCTTTTTTCTGAAATCTTTTAGGCTTTTTTGATCCTATATTAATGATCAGCAAAATTTTCCGGACATTTTAAGTACCATATTAATATACTTTCAAAACCAAAAGAAAATGATTCCCAATCCGGCGCGATTATTTACAGTCTTTAAAACTATCATTCTGAGCCTCAAAATTTGAGTCTTCATAGTAGCCCCCCACTGGTTGCCATAAAAAAGATTTATGGGAACTAAGGGTTCTTGAATCGAGAACTTTGACAAAAAAATTTGGATGCGTGGGAAGACTCGCGTTTTAGCCTTTTTCCCTATTAATAGGATAATTCTATCTTGTCTTCTCATTTCAAATTTAAACTTCCAATTCACTTTATCTTCAAAGTTAGACTTCTCTCCACTTTTAAGATGTCTTCTTCATTCAACGAACTTTCTGATGATGAGTTCACCCAATCTTTAGAGTTCGACCTGAGTTTGGCTGATCTTTTACTCAGACTGGAGACCTATGTTTTCTCTATTAAAGAGTATGCCCGAGTAAGTATTTCTTCTATTCCTTAACCTTTAGTGTTTATTAGTTATTTTTTGTAACAAACCAAAAATAACTCAACTTTAGGCTTATTTCTAGTAATGAACTAGAAACAATTAAAGATGACTTTTACATGTCATAAGACCCCTTCATTATGGTTACCGTGGCGGAGGCTTCCATATCACATATCTCACTGGATATTTTTAATGAGGCTGACCGGGTTAGGATAATCATCATACCCTCAATCTGCATCATTTAAGATATGTTGATACAACTAGGGTGAGTCACAAGAGACTACTATGCACGATTACTGAGCGCTGGTGGGACACTACCAACACTTTCCACTTTTTCTAGGGAGAACTGACGATGACTCTTATTGATTTCTTTGTAATCATTGGGATTCCTTTCAACACCCTTCCACTGGACCTCTATGCAAACTAGAGATTCAAGTGTGTTTAGAGAAAATGATTAAGCTTATTAGCATTGACCTGCCAAGGATTATTCAGGCAAGCTCTTGTGTCCGTAGACTATGTATACCAAGTATTGGTTAGCTTCTCATGTAGAGGAAATTTACATCATATACGGGGCACAAGAGCTAACTCCTTCTCAGGTGGTTCGATTCACGTGACATTTTGGTTGAACCAAAAGGATTGCTTTAATCCTTCTATTTTAAGAAGTTTGAAATATCTGTCTCTTCTCCTAGAGTATGATTGGGATAGCGCCATTTTGGCAAAGATTTACAGTGAGATGTGCCATCTCAACCAACAAAGATACACCCTTGGAGGCACTTATTACTTTTGAGAGGTATGTAAGGAACATTCTTCTTTCTTTTGTTTATGACTTCACTATTCTTTTCTGTGACACCCCTGACCAAAAGCATACGTCATTTTGACGTCATTTCACGCATTTCATGCATTTTTATTTAAATGCATTAGAATATGACATGCTATATGACAGTTAAATGAAATAATTGACTTGAGAAATGATTATAAATGAGTTAAAAATGATAAACAGGAGTGGTTTGAAGTTCGTTTATCGTCGAAAGACAATAACGAAGCCAATTAGGGTTTTTGGCTCGTGCGACCGGAAAATGTCGGAAACGCACAATATTTTAAATTAAATAATTTGGATATGTTTTGAATATGATAATATATGATTTGAATGAGAATTTCAAGCTATGTCCTAGACTCGTTTGTCGTCGGAAGACACAAACGGAGCTAAGTAGGGTCTTCGGACCTGCGCGATCGGAAAACGCCGAAATCGCGTCAAATATGAGTCAAATGATTTTGATATGATTTTAAATGTTTTCATATGTGATTTAAAGAGTTTTGGGATCAAAATTATACGACGACATCGTACGGTTACGGTTCCGTAAAAAAAATTGTCGAGGTTTCGGTTCGGTTTAGGGCACCGACCGAACCGCAAAAATTTTCGGTTTCCGATTTTTACGAAATTTTATACACATGTTCTACAATTTATTTTAACGCTAAAAACAAATTTTAGCTGTTGTTGAATTGGTTTTGGTGGGTGAAATTGGAGAAATGTGGGATTTGAGAAAGTAAATATAAGGAAAATATGTTTATTTACTTAAATAATAAGTTTAATATATATATAATATAAGTTAAGTAGATATTTAGGTGAATAGTGAATGGAGAGTTGTTTAATTATGTAATTGTGTGGCTGGAAATGAGGGAATGAAATGGAGGTCTCGGTTGAAGTAAAGAAAAAGAAAGGAAAAGGGTGAGAAAGGAAAGGGAAAGAAGGAAGAAAGGAGAAAAGAAGAAGAAGAAGAAAAACTTGGGAAAATTGGTAAGTTCCCTCCATTCAACTCTTTTGTTATGTTCTTAAGTTGTTTATGAT
>CANUEY010037571.1:0-11832 GCA_948099555.1 Croton setiger
GATGTTTACACTTCAAATAGATTCACAATATCAAATCAATTTTGATATCGGAATCAATTAAAACAACCCGAAATGAAGAAAGTGAAACAGAAATCTCAAATTCCCAATTTTTCCAATCGAAAACCCTAGAAATTAAAAAAATGCTTACAGAATTTTTCCTAATCTCTCTCTTGATTCTCCCCCCTCCCAACGCTCTCCAGATCTTCCCTTTTCAAGGGAAGCCTTCACGTGCTTCTCTCTCTGTTGCAACTGTGGCTGACAGCCACCTACCGCCACTTCCTCCCTTCTTTTCTGGTCGTCCCATCATCTTTACGCCATGAAGCATGTCGAGGGATGGCCTCCCAACTGCTCCCTTCATCTCTAATTTCTTTTTCAATTCTGCCTTCGTTCGTTCGTCTTATGTTTTCTTTTCTTTCTGCGTTTCTTTTCTTTCTTTTTCGTTTATTTATTTATTTATTTTTTCTTCAGATACCAAAACGGCGTCGTGTGATTTGAAGTGCTGCGTTTCACTTACTCCCTGCAAGCTGGATAGGCTGGTTTGAATTGAACCGGTCTGGTTCGAGTCAAAACTAAATCCTCCTCCTTGCCTTTTTCTCCTTCTTCTTTTTTTTTTCTTTTCAATTTTTTTTCTTTCTTTTTTCTTTTTCTTTTCTATAATAATAATAATAATAATAATAATAATAATAATAATAATAATAATAATAATAATAATAATAGTTATAATTTTTAATTAAAAATTTAAATCAATAAATATAAAATAATATTCACTTAATTAAATTCACATATTTAACTATAATATTTCTTAGGCCGGAAAATTTAAAGAAGGAGAAGATATTTTGCATAACAAACGAAAACTGATTTGGAATCGGGAGATTAGAGAATTCGTCTAACTTAAAAATATGTTCATTGTTGGATATTTTTCATTTTTAGATTTTGGGTAAAAATTGAGCGTCAACACCAGATTTTACCTATCTCTCAACTCAACTTCCAGCCACTTTTCTGGCTACTTTTCCGGCCACCTCCGGTGGCTTTTCAGCAAAATAAAATGACCAAACTCTACACAAACACACCCTATATCATCCCATATAACCCAAACTCACACAAGCATCACCAAATGGAAGATATAATCTTCCAAAGTAGCAATCTTAAAACTGCCTTAGAACCCAAAATTTAACCCAGAATTTTGTTTCCTCTTTTCCAACGATTTCCAGCCCTTTTCTTTCCAATCTAACACTTCAATTCACTTCATAAATATCCTAAGAACATGTTAGAACAATTGAATTGAAGGTTTCACCATGGTTTCCCTATTTTCTCTTTCTTTTCTTTCTTTCTCTTTCCTTTTATCTCTTTCTTCTTTTTCCTCTCTTTCCATACGTTTTTCACTCAACTTCCCTTGCTGTTCCAGTCTATTTTCTGCCTCTCCAGCTCAAGTTACAAGTCCCTAAACATATCCAGCAGCTGCCTAGTCACGTGTGCACACCAAACTTATCAAACTTAGCCTTAAACCTTACTTACACTTAAGGTTTTCTTTCTTCACCTGCTTTAATCTTCCAACCTTGATTTCAATCCCTTAAACACAACCAACACTTACTTAAAACTTGTTTTTAATGTCAAAATAATAAGTAGAACACGTGTCTGAAGTTTCGTAAAAATCAGAATCCAAAAATTGGTCGCGGTTCGCTCGGTAAGATTTCCAGCCCTTTTCTTTCCAATCTAACACTTCAGTTCACTTCATAAACATCCTAGGAACATGTTAGAACAATTGAATTGAAGGTTTCACCATGATTTCCCTCTTTTCTCTTTCTTTTCTTTCTTTCTCTTTCCTTTTCTCTCTTTCTTCTTCTTCCTCTCTTTCCATACGTTTTTCACTCAACATCCCTTGTTATTCCAACCTATTTTCTGCCTCTCCAGCTCATGTTACAAGTCCCTAAACATATCCAGCAGCTGCCTAGTCATGTGTGCACACCAAACTTATCAAACTTAGCCTTAAACCTTACTTACACTTAAGGTTTTCTTTCTTCACCTACTTCAATCTTCCAACCTTGATTTCAATCCCTTAAACAACGCCAACACTTACTTAAAACTTGTTTTTAGTGTCAAAATAATAAGTAGAACACGTGTCTGAAGTTTTGTAAACATCAGAATCCGAAAATTGGTCGCGATTCGCTCGGTGCCCTAAACCGAGTCCGTAACCTCGACGATTTTTGTGGAACTAAAACCGTACGACGTCGTCGTAAAATTAGAGTTCCAAAACTCTTTAAATCATGTTAATAAAAATATATCAAAATATCAAAATCATTTCCTTCATATTTTACGCGATTTCGGCATTTTTCGATCGCGCGGGTCCGAAAACCCTAAATAGCACCGTTCGTGTCTTTCGACGACAAACAAGCCTATAACATAACTTGAAATTCTTATTCAAATCATATATTATCAAATCCAAATCATATATTCCATGTTTAACTTAATTATCAAATCAAATCATGATGCATTTTAATGGAAATGCACAAAATGCATGAAAATGACGTCGGAACGACGTAGGGTTAGGTTTGGGGTGTCACAAATAATTTGACTCTTACAAAATTTAGACGTGATGTTGTACACAAGTGGAATTCCACCTACAATTTATTAGCACAATCATACAAATATAATGATGTATTGTGCGCTTTTTACAATTCTCAGGATAATCACGATATTGTGATTTATCCACAATCATGGGAAATTTGTTCAAAAATAACTAATTTGCTAGAAGTTTTTAATGATGCTAATAAAATATTTAGTCATGTCTACAAACCAACATCACATATATTTTTGCAATGCGGTGTTAATATAGTCGATAGATTGCAAATGTTTGAAAATGATGTTCAACTAAAAGATTGTGTGCAAGTAATTAAAAATAATGGTTAATTTATTTTAAAATTATTCCTAATTTATTTTTGGTTGCTACTATGTTTGATCCAAGGTGTAGATTAGATGTTTTAGAAACTATTTTGGATGTTTATTATGAAAATCTGAATTTACCTATAGATGAAATAATTAATGTACATAGTTTAGTTAATGAAACTGCAAACAGTTAATGATTTATTTCTTGAATTTTCAGCAAATAACACTTCGGCTATTGATACTAATGTTGGCGGAAGTAGGTGGGACCTCGGTTTAAAATAAAATGTCCCTTATTTATTCCAACGCCAAGAAAGGCCATGGGTGACCGGTGCAAGTTCTTATCTAGAACTTAACAAATACTTGTCCACGAAGTTTGAATTTTCAGGTGTAGCAACGGATCTGATCAATTTCGACATCTTGGAGTGGTGGAGTTGGCATAAAGATACCTTCCCAGCTATGGCGAAAATAGCTAAAGAAGTCTTGGCGACGCCGGTCTCAATTGTTGCGGTTGAGCAAACATTTAATGCCGGCGGCCTATTGTTTTCCGAGAAAAGAACAAAATTGAGAGCGGAAAATCTCGAAGCCCAAGCGTGCATCGGCGATTGGGCGGCCGTCGATGCACATAAACAAGATTGTTGGACTTCTTTCTCGGATGAAAGTACCGAAGTGAACGAAAGCTCCTCCCCCGCCAAAAATTAAGGTAAGCAATAGAATTAGGTGGGTTTTGAAAATAAATATTTTTGAAAAATAAAAAATTTATTTGCAAGCTCAATTTTTTTTTCCATGTATTTATAATTTTTTTTTTACATTTCATTGTCCAACTTAATTGTAATCAAATAAATGTCATGTAAATTTAATCAATAAATAAAAATATTACTTTTTTAATTATTAATTTTATTGTCTATGTTATTTTTTACTTAATTGAAGTTTTTTTTTTTAAATTTCTTATTCGTTAATTTTCTTCTTCAACATTTATTCAATAACTCTTACAATTTTTTTTTTCTAATTTGAATATAAATTTCACTCCTCCAATTTAAACATTCCTTTAAAAATTTAAATTCAAACTCTAATTTACAATTCAAATTCAAAATCAAACACTAATTTACATTTTTTCTCCAATATTTTTTTCCACTTTTAATTTTTTTTTTAAAAAAAACGGACGAACCGCCGGTTAACCGGCCTCAAACCGTCGGTTAACCGGCTCGGCCCGACCCGTTGCTACCTCTCAGTCTATGAATGAAAGAAAAGAAGAACGTGAATGTCGATTCTTGATGAACGATTCGAAGAGGGCAAAACAAAAATGGAAGATATTATTATGCTTTCATGCTTCACTTAATCACAATAGGTCATAATCAAATTTTGTAATTCCACATGATCTGCCACCCATTTTCCATGCTTATCTTTTAGCCCATTAATTGAAATAATATTTTGCTTCCTTCTTCCCTTTATATGTGTCAAGAATACCCGACCATTGCTTACGTAATTCCATTTTTAACAAAATTAGCTATTTATATTTCCTCTTTCCAAAACATTATTTGAATTAGTTTTTAATAAAATGGTACTTGAAAAGTTAAAAAATATTTTATCAAAAGCTAAAAAATAATTTTTTGCGTTTTAACCGATTAAAACACTAAAAGCTACTTTTAAACACAGCAACAATCATTCTTTAACTGATTTTAATTTCCATCTTATTTGATTTAAATTGATATTTTTTCTTCATCCCATTTTAGAATATTGAGTTGATAAATTAGAATATTTTCTAAAAATTGAGAGAAGGACCTAATAATTTAATAATCGGAAAAGTCCATTTTTTAAAACAAGAGGACATCAGAATAAATGTTGTAAAATTTTGGTATACAGAAAGAAATTTTCCATTTCAATTTAAAATAAAAGTTGGGAAGAATATATTGTTTTATTAGTTTTGGATGTATAGCAAGTGTGAACTGGCACCTTGATTTTTCCTATTCCCTGCATAAATAAATACTCTAAAACTGTCTCATCTTCTCATCCTTCTTTCAATATGTCATTATCCCATTACCAACTTGTTCAAACCCCTTCCAATATCCAATTAATAACCTTATTCTCTATAAAAATATTGGTTTTTTCTTAAAATAAATTCAAATAAAACAGGCATATTATTCTGATTTAATTTTGTAAAATTAATTTGATAAACTTATTTTCATGATATTTTATAAAATATCTTATAGTTTATTGAAGTACAATAATATTACATTTTTAAAAAGATTTCCAGATAATATTCTATTTTAATAGATATATAACATATTTTCTAATTTAATAAATTGCCGATTCGATACCACCTATTTTAATTATTATTCAAATAAATAATCATACATATAAATCAATAAATCACTTTCTTTCATTACGTACGTATAGCACTATAATAATAATAATAATAAATAATATAGCAGACAAAAAAAGAATACTATAGTATGCATATTTTCCTCTACTGGAAGAAAGACCTTTTAGATTTTATCGTAGGACCAATCTTAATTTTTATTATAAAAGAAAAGAACTCGTTTAATTTCTTTAAGTTTTGCCAAAAATGGGAGACGCCGGAGGAATCCGGCGAAGAGGGTGTTTTTCTTGCACGAAAAATGATTTTCTCCCAGAAGAATCGTTCCAGAGCTGGGGAAATTACAAAAAAGCCCTTAAAGAAACTCCAATGCGATTCCAGGATCGTTTATTGACCCGATCCATGGACTCGACGGAGCTCCATGAAATAAAGGCTCGAAGTGAGCATGATATGAAGAAGACACTTACATGGTGGGACTTAATATGGTTTGGAGTGGGAGTAGTAATCGGGTCGGGTATATTTGTTTTAACAGGAATTGCAGCCCGAGACCATGCTGGACCTGCTATTCTTGTGTCTTATGTGGTATCGGGTATTTCTGCTATGCTTGCTGTTTTTTGCTACACTGAGTTTGCTGTTGAAATTCCAGTTGCAGGTACGTCTCCAACAATTTCTTTCTTTTTTTTTTTTTCTAAAATTGAGTAATATATAATAAAACTAATTATATAAATTTTATTGTATTTTTTTTATTAAATTTCATGCAATAAGTTAATATTTACGATTTATTATAAATCATAGCTCACAGCTTGATATAAAAAAATTTACAAAAATACAAATTAAACAGTCTTTTCCATTACAAATAAAAAAAACAATACTTTCTCCATTTTATTTATTTATTTTAACATAAAGAAACCATTTAAATTGTTTTTTCTTCGTAAAAATAATGATATAAATTAAGAGGAAAAGGATTAATTATGGTGGTGCATATATAAATTGTTTATGTAAATTAAATGATAATGAGTTCAATTATGTTAAAATTGAGCTTTGATATACTAATCTAATCTATTATATTGACATAAAATACCTTTATTTTTTTTTTTTAATTTTGTATTGGATTAATGTAAACGATCCTTTTTCATAGATTGCAACGAGGAAAAATAAAAAAATTGTAGGCAGAGGGTCCATTAGGGCGGCTCGTGAATATCTAAACAAAGCATGGGAAATATTGAGTGAACAAGAACATATCATTTTAATGAAAGAAACAAACAAGTCTAGGAAATAATACGTATATTTGTTTAGCCAAGAGAGTAATTAGTTGATTATGCAAAGGAAGTCTGTTTGTCGTCCTTCTACTACAAATCTAAGATTATTTTTTCTTTTTAAAAATTATTTGATTAGTTTTTTGTTCAAAGGTTGATAGAGTAACAAGTGTGGATATATAATCCATCGGAAAATAGTTTCATTATGTTACTAAAAAAGGAAAACCAAACTATATGTGAATGTAGATTGGTTTAAATTAGAAAACAAAATTTTACTTTATTTGGGAAGAAGTTAATAAATAGTAGAATTCTCAAAAATAGCAGAATTTTACAAAAACTTAGCATTCACTTTGATGCCAAGCTTAACGGTGTACACTAATAATAAAATAAAATAATTTAGGAGTTGTAAAAGTAATTGTCAAAAAAATAAATTTATATATTGATAATTATAAAAATTACATATTGATCGGTCTGTAAAATTTAGAGTGTCAAAGTAATTGTTAAAAAAAATCAATTTACATAATAACGGTATGTAAAAACTGATTAGTATGTAAAAATACTAAGAGCATAATATAAGCGTATAAAATTAATTATTATAAAAAATTTAATAATATTAAAAAAATTGTTATTTATTTAATTTTATAAAATATTATGATATTTACAGACTGTTATTGTTTACTTAATTATCTATTTTAAAAAGAACTTTCAACATCAGCCTTAAAAGAGAAGGGAGCCAATAAGAAGCTTAGAGAAAATAAAGGTGTACACTAACAATAAAATAATAGTATTGTAAAAAAAGTTAAAAAATTTTAAAATTTGATTGGTTCAGTGAGTGAATGAAAACAATTCAGGAAGCAATAGATTTGTATTTGACATCATGAACCAATAAAAAAATCTAACAGTTGATTCCTTTCAGGTGGATCATTTGCATACCTAAGAGTAGAATTAGGCGACTTCGTAGCCTTCATTGCAGCCGGCAACATTCTTCTAGAGTACATAATTGGCGGTGCAGCGGTGGCTCGTTCATGGACATCATATTTCGCAACTCTCTGCAACCACAATCCCGACGACTTCCGTATAATAGTTCATAGTCTCCCAGACGACTACGGCCATCTAGATCCAATTGCCGTTGTCGTTGCATCAGTAATATGTATCCTCGCTGTTCTTAGCACCAAAGGCTCATCTCGCTTCAATTACTTAGCTTCCATAGCTCATGTCATCACTATCATTTTCATCATAATCGCTGGTCTAGCCAAAGCAGACACTAAAAACTACACCCCCTTCGCACCCCACGGCGCTCGAGGTATTTTCGTAGCATCAGCTGTCGTATTTTTTGCATACGTTGGATTTGATGCAATTTCAACAATGGCAGAAGAAACTAAAAACCCAGGTCGTGATATTCCTATAGGATTAGTGGGTTCAATGACTATAATCTCATTAGCTTATTGCTTATTAGCTACAACACTTTGTTTAATGGTTCCTTACAAGCAACTTGACCCTGATGCTGCATTTTCTGTAGCTTTTGAGTATGTCGGGTTGCCTTGGGCTAAATATATAGTAGCTCTCGGTGCTTTAGAAGGCATGTCCACTGCATTACTCATCGGAGCTGTTGGCCAAGCTCGGTATTTAACTCATATTGCTCGAACCCATATGATGCCTCCTTGGTTTGCTCATGTTAATGGAAAGACCGGCACGCCGGTGAATGCTACAATTGTTATGATCACAGCTACTGCAATTGTTGCATTTTTTACCAAAATGGATATTCTTGCTAACCTTCTATCTATTTCTACACTGTTCATTTTCACCCTTGTAGCGATTGCACTTCTCGTTCGTCGCTACTATGCTAGTGGAGTTACTACGAATGAGAATCGGATCAAGCTCGTGGTGTGCTTATATTTAATTCTCGGTTCCTCAATTGCTACTGCTATTATTTGGGCTAAAGGAGGAAATGGTTGGATTGGTTACGTTATCACAGTACCAATTTGGTTTTTGGGTACCTTAGGACTTAAAATTTTTGTTCCACAAGCAAAGGATCCTAAACTTTGGGGTGTTCCTTTAGTGCCTTGGTTACCTTCTGCTTCAATCATTATTAATGTTTTTCTTCTTGGGTCTATAGACGGCATGTCGTTTGTTAGATTCGGTGTATGGACAGGGTTTTTGTTGATATATTATTTGTTATTTGGATTGCATGCTTCTTACGATGCAGCGAAGGAGTCAGGAGAAAATAGAGTAGCTGATGGCTGGAAGAAAATGGAAGAAGGTGTTGTCTCTTCACAATCTGCAATTGGACATGGAGATGTGAAGGGTATTGTTGCTAATGATTCTACAAATCCTAGTGGGTAATTAAGGAATAATTATTTTCTATATGTTTGTGATTTTTTACTTTCCCTATTGTTAAATTTTTCTCTGTCTTTTAATTTTGATTGAATTAGCTTCCATACTTAAGAGCATCAACAATTCTCAGTTATTATAAATTATTTTAATAATAAATTTAATTAGTATAATGACATATTACTAAAAATATTATAACGGAGAACATGTATATAATATATTTATAGGTCAAAATAAATAAAATTGAAAAGCTATCTTCCAAACAAAGGGTGCAGTAATTTCTTTATTTTTACTTGAGAATGGTGAGAGATAAGAAGATATTTCAAACCATAATTTATAATTATCCACGTATAAATAATACAAACTACGAGTGTCATATATGAAATCATAATTTATTGAAAACATACTGATACTATGGTCTCTTCACTTTTTTCATATTTCCTATCTTAAAGCCTGGATTTTGACATATTTTCTATGGGATCAGATCTCAATGGAAGTTTTAAAAATTTCCAATCATCCTCGTCAACTGGCTTGAAATAGCAATCCACCATTTCGTCGCTCACTAACTCTAATTTTGAAGGTTCCCACTGCGTGCAGTTACGTAAACATTAATGAGAAATTCCAATTTAGTTTAATTAAAATTATTATTTCTATAGAAAATACCTTAGGCCTTTTGTCTTTGTCATGAAATAAAGCTCTTGAACCCTAAAAAGTACAAATAAATATATAATTTTTTTTTTCATTTAAATTTATATTAAAACAATAAAAGATTGAACAAAATATAATACCTCCCAACTATCGTAGCTTACAATTCCTCGAATAATGTTGCAAACGATTGTATGTTCACGAATTAAACATTGTTTTAGATTTTGTGCTCGTCCTTCTCTAATCTGAAAATTAATTAGATTTTTTTGTTGTTGTCATCATATAATAGAAATTAAGATATAATTAAACTGATAATAATAATAATTACCGATCTTAGAGTAATTTTGAGACTGACTGGGCTAGCTGCTTTCATTGAATTGATTGCTTTAAGAATCCAATTTTCTGCATTAATTTGCAGTTGGTTTTCCTGCGAGCGAAGTGAGAAATATGGAGACGGAAATCCAATATATATATAAAATTCAAATAAATATTATGTTTGAATACTTACAAGAGCTTGTAAGATCTCTTCAACCGTACCCTTTGAGAAACATTTGTTAATAATCTTCATTCTAATTAACCACACAACATAATATTACATCATTTGCAAAAGTTAATCATACTTTGAATCGACTTTAATATATAAAATAATCACCTGTTATAAGGACTATCTTCTTTTATTTTTGGTTTTTGTGCAAACTTTTCAATAATTCTAGAAATTGTTGACAGATTTGGATTGACTTCAGTCTCAAGTTCGTTTTTTAATGTACCCAAATCCTATCGTGCAAAAAGAAATTAATTAATATTATAATAACAATAAATAAATAAATAAATAAATAAGAGTGATTAATTACTTTGGCAAAAATAAAATGAGATGCCAAGCCACATGCAAGCATTTCTGCTCCATTTATTTTTGCTCCGGTCAGCCCTAAATACTCCCCTGTAACATTTATTTACCAATAAAATTAGATTCTAAATATAAAATAATTGGCTTTTTTAATTTTGAAATAAGTACATATATGAATTTTTTTTATTTAAATTAATTCCTCACACCAATTGCTGATAGGTGATAATAACTAGTAATTCTTTTGTATGGGTGTTGAAAAAATAAAATGATACAAAACAAATAAAAGATAGGATATAGCCATTTAATTAGATATTTTTAATTCAATTTTTAGTCCAAATTTCGGTCATATATTTCAAAACACTATAATATGTGACTCATTATCTGAATAATAATTAAAATCCTTCATAAAATTTAACACTCTTCACATTTGGAGAAACTTAATAGTTATTAGTTAATAGCAATAACTAGATTGATGGTATTATTAGATAAAAATTCAACAGTGGTTATGGTTAATTATATTTATTTCAATATATTTAATATATAAGTATAAATTACATTTATCAGATTATATTTTTATACATTATTATTTTTTTTTGAGAGGAAAAAATATCGAAAGATATTATTATTAGTTTTAAATAGGTAAAAATAAAATAATAATAATAATACTATATTACAATAAAAAATAATTAAAATTTTAAAATTTGTTTTTAAATGAATTATTAATAAAATTATTTGTAAATGAATTTTATTATCGGTAGAAGAAAGTTTGTAATAAAAATTTTGCTTACCAAAATGACCAGAAAGTCTAGAAAAAAAATGCGATGCACCTGCATCTGGAAAATGACCAAACGAAATTTCTGGCATTGCAAATACCTAAAAATAAATATATTTAATTAAAACTTAATTTGATTTGCTTAACCTGAAATAATATATTATAATGTTTCTTTTTTGAAATATATTTTTGGGGTAATTACTTTTGGGTCCCTAAGGTTTTGCGCAACGAACTCGTAGGTCCCTCTATTTTGGAAATTATATCATCGGGTCCCTAACTTTTGAAAAATTATACTCTCAGGTCCTTCCATCCAATTCTGCCGTTAGTCAACGGAAAAGTCAACGTTTTTTTTTTCAAAATGACCAAATTACCCTTTGGTTTATTTGAATCGAACCATGGTTTATTTGAATCAGACCTGTGGGTCCCACTCACTATAAAAATAAAAAGATGATATTAGTGAGATTTGAACCCATGACCTTTAAATATATAAAGCAACATTTTAACCAATTGCACCAAACCACTTTAGTGTTTTTTTATGATGTGATAATATTTTATTATGACAGCACAACCATTCACATTTTATCACTATAGCAATTATTTATTACTTCAATTAAGATTTTATTAAATAATTACATATTTTATATTTTAATTATCCTACACAAGTCTGAAAATTAGAAGACAAAATTTAATTTTTCCGAAAAATTAAAAAGAGTTACAAAAAATTTTGTGTTTATTTTGAGAAATTAACAAAAATTAGAAAACTCGTACTTTTATTTGGATAAATTAA
>CANUEY010037722.1:0-14862 GCA_948099555.1 Croton setiger
TCCTAAGAGATAAATTCCTTTGACAGGTTTTGTTTAATATTTTGCAATTATGTTTTATTGATTTATTTATATTATATAGTTGCACTTACTGAGTTCGCAACTCATTAAATTGCCTTTATATGATTCCAGGTTTACTTGAGGCAACTGACAGCATCAGTTCCATCGTCTTTTCTCTGGGTCAGTCAGCCGAAACTTAGGATCTCTCTCTCTCGCATTTCATCTTTTGTATCATCTTATCATATAGATTTTTGTCATATGTTCTGTTAATAAAGCTTTGGGATAAATAGGTTACCGGTTTGTAATATATTATCTGTGATATTTGGTTTATGTTTTGGTTAATTGTATGTTAATGGTTGAATTGGACTTAGGTAAAAATGAGAATGTAATATGATAAAAAAAAATATAGCATGTTTTATGACGTAAGAGTATACGTAGAGGTTTTTTCAAGCCATACACTCTCACCTATAATGGAAAACCAGATCATAACCTAAAGTTTCAAATCAAGGAAATACATTTCAACTCATTCTCCCCTTTAACCTTAAATCTGTTTGCCTAGCAACTTCTCTGAATTTACATTCATCCATAGAAGATGTTGCATGTTAAACTCTCATAGTTTAAAAGCCAGATAATCTTTCGTTCGTAGACCTAAATAATCTTCCTTTGATGGCTACACAAGCCCAAATTTTTAGTTCTAACTTAGAAAATCTTACCTCATCTTCTTTCTCATAATAGGCACACCAAATACAATCCCCACAATATCACCATATATTCTTGATTTCTAATGTCCAAATATAATAAGTTTTACTTCAAGTCTTTTGTACCACCTAGACCTATATCCTTTGAGACCTAGGTTCTCCAAAGTTTGGCTCGATTAGTACAACAACTAGTCATTCAACCCTAGGGACCTTCATCCACCTTTACACCTAATCAGGTCAATCCCATGGTAGGCTATACTGGAGTTATCACCAGCTTGATGGTTACCCTCAAGGAGATGCAAGACCAAATTATTAGACTAGTAGGACGTTTGAGAGAGTAGACAGGTTGCAAAAGAATCCTCTTTGTAGAACACCTATAGTAGATGGTGGTAGATGCTCCAAGTCCAAAAGAGCATGGAAAGATGATAGTCACCTACGAGATGAGGAACATACATGTCATGATCTTAATTTCATATCGTATATCTAAGAGCAAAAGGAATGAGAACGAAAATAGATCATGGTCAAGTATCCTAATTCATAAATCCAAGTGTAAAAGAGAATATAATTGGGATAGGTCATAATCACGATCTTTTGACTATAGATTATGAACACAACCAGAAAATAAGAGGATCAATCATGTTTCAAAGAAGAAGAAAAAAAGCTATTCCAACAATGATATTAGAGCTAGTATAAGTACAAGCAATGCGAATGCTATTGAAGTAAGATTAAGGCAGATGTTAAGAGATTGCATGAAGAATCTTGAGTTTGATGTAATATAGGGAGAAGACACCCCATTAGCATTGCACATCAAGCATAAGCCTATTCCTCCAACCTAAAAATGTATAGTGAAAAAGAAAATGTAAACATATAAGCTACATTCAAATATATCATGTTGTCATGAAAGTTAAGGGTGCCTTTAATGCCCTAATATGGAAGTTCTTTTTGTCAAATTTATCAGAATAAGCATCAGATTACTACAATAAGTTGTTGAATCATAACATAGCAAGCTTTGAGGACTTTTCCACTTTGTTTTCCAAGAGATTCAAGAGAAAAATTCTAAGAGAAAAGAAAACATCGACCTAGAATTGGCTGTGAGAAGAAAAGAAAAACATTAAAAAGATTTTGTGTTTAGTTTTCTTTAGGTGGTTGTATTGATTAATGAGTTAAACATAGATTAAGCAATGCGAGCTATGCAGATCGACAATATATGCCCTAAATTATTTGACTCATTAGCAATGAACAAACTATACTCATTGTATGAGCTATTGGCCTGGTTGATGCATTCATTAGGGTAGATGAACATTGGAGAACATACACTAAGGCCTTATTAGAGAAAAGTTGGAAAGAAAAGAGTAACAACTAGATATATCATTATTGAACATGACAGACTAGAGAGAAACCTAGTAAGAGTTATAGAGATAACAAATTGGGTCGAAGCAGGAGATCTCGACGATTGTGAAGAAGGGAGGGAACTAGAGAGTCAGATGCAGATAGCTAATTCGTCACCCCTCTCAATACTTATGATTTTAAAATAGTGATATGGATAAAAAAATACACAATAATGATTTATTTCTTATATACCCTAAAAAGCCTAAAGGTCCTTTTATGACTTGAAAAAGACACTAAAAGTTACTGCCATTTTCATTAGGATTATTGTCATACTATTGACCATTGTAAGCAGCTAAGAGATGATATCAAGAGGCATATATAGATAAGAGATTTAAAATAAATTGCCAGTGGGCATGATGACAAAATAGAATTTAGATAAGAAAGAACCCTCAAGGATAAAGGAAAATGAAAAGTAGATAAAGTGTGAAGTGGCTAAGAAAATGAGGTCATGACACAAATAAAGAAGGATGAACCTAGAGGAGTTATTTTAATTATTATGGGATGAAGTAGTTTAGGAGATAATAGTGCTACAATCAATAACTATTATGCCCAAACAACTAAGATAGGAGTTTGTTATCATATTCAGTGAGGAGTATGATAGGCACTTGAGTTATCCACACTCTAATGACATAGTAATGCGAGCTATGATTGCTGGTTTTAAAGTGAAGAGGATTTTGGTAGATAATATAAGTTTAGTAAATATATTGAATCTACTCACCATGAAACACCTGAAAATTCACCAATTAAAGTTAGACATGTTAACATGCCCTATACAATTATAAGATGAGAAGTATATGGTAGCATGCAAGGCACTCTTCAAGTTGATTGAAATCCCACTACCATATAATGAAATTATTGGCAAATCTTTACTCTATGACATAAGTGTAATTACCTTTAGTCAACACTTATTTTTATCAGTAAATTAAGTTTTTTTAAGTTATATTAGGTTTGAACCCCTTACCTCAGGATAGAGAGGTGCATCAATCTAACAATTTGAGTTAGAACTCATTTTGCAATCTATTCAACACTTAATAATGAAATACAGGGCTAAACCAAAATAGCTATAGTGATGGGTTTCAGTAAATAGCAAAAGATGCCTACATAAGACTTAGAGGATCTATGATCTCTTATATAAATGATCATACATGGGCATATTTGGCAGTCTTATAAGAACTAGTTGTGTTGGGAATAAAGCAAAAACCAATTATAGAAGAGGAAGTAGAAACTAGTCTAGACCCTAAAGTGGTTAGGATGGAGAAAGATTTTATAGCACTAAAGTGGACTAAGGAGCTCGAGGTAGTAAAGGGAAGAGTTTAAAAATAGAAATCAACTGTGAGGAAAGTGTTACATGAGCTTTGAAGGAAAACATCAAGACCTTTGTTTGGTCCATAAATGACATCAATTGGGTTGACTCTAAGATAATCACCCATAGGTTGAGCATCCATTGTAACCATGAACATGTTAAGTAGAAAAAAAAGAAATTACATAGTTGGACAACTAATAATTATAGAGAAAAAGATCACAAGGCTAGAAGAAGTTGTTTATACAGAAATTGAAATACAAAATTTTAAGGGGTATGGTGCTAGTATTTTTCAAGAATTTAAAAAATAAATAATAAAATTTTTTTAATAAAATTATAACATACCGTTATATTTCAAAGTAATAAGAGAATAAACAATGAGTAACATCCTCCTAAAGTTTGAAAGTACTACAAATGTAAGACTCTTTTGTTAGTAAACGAGTCCGACCATTGACTTGCTAGCGAATCTAATAGACAGAGAGATCCGGTGGACCAAGTGACAAAATTTTACAATCCTCAATTAAGGAATTCAAATTAGAAAATTCAAAGAAGAATTTCCCAAAACTTGAATAACCACTTGTAAATATATAAAAATACATGCACATCAGTGATGGAGCCAAAGGGGTCCCATGGGGCATTGGCACTGGACCCCTTAACTTTAAGAATAAAAATATTACATGTGATATACATATGAATGATTTCTTTGGTTGTAGGCTGTTTATTTGGTCCTTATCAAGTCCTTAGCTCAAAATCCAGCTGAGCCATAAGTTTTTTTTTTTTTTAATTATATGAAATAAAAAATTATTATTACAATTTTTCTTCTTAAATTCCAATTATTATTTTTCTTAGAATCATAATATTTATTCTTAATTTTAGAATAAAATATTTAGTAGTAGTATTTTTTCTTTTCTTTTTAGCCAATATAAGTGAATAAAAAATTGGTAGATACACCTGACAGAATAGCAAAACTGGAAGACAATTCTACATAGTGACATTAATTTTATTTTATGCGTTGAAACTATAGCATCATTTAGATAGTGCAGCCATCCTCCATCACCATGAAGGAAAAGAAACATTATATATATATTTTTATAGATTTACTAATACAGTTTAGTTTTTGGTTTAAGCCCAAACTGGACAACTCCTACATGCATGTCCCTTTTATGTCCCGTTCACCACAAACATGTTTTTCCACTTTATACAAAAGTAGGCCTAAAATGGTGACAAATGTTGGGTTTACAAAAATTAATTTATACATTAATCTCATATCTGAACCAAATTAAAGCATAATTAGAATTTAGAAGAAGAAGAAGAAGAAGAAGACCCCATTTCACACCAACCCCTAAAAGTCAAGTTCTAGCTGTCTCTGGTACATGGAAGTAAAAAATTAGCGTAAGTTGAGGAAAGCTAAACCACTCTATGAGTTAGTTGCAGAACAGGGAAAGAATAGCAATAATAATAATAATAATAAAGGAAAATCATGGTGCTAATAGGTAATTAACCAAATCTGTTGTGTTGCTATAATAGTATAATAAATAATTATAACAATGAAGATAAGGCAAATAACAGTTAAGGGGTAAATAGGTAATTAGACGAATAAAAAGCCCATTGAATAAGAACCCATAATTGCATTAAAGCAAAGGAAATGATGAAGGGCGGGCTTAAATGAACGAGCTACACGAGGGGCCAAAAATAAGTGAATGGACAAATATACCCATCATAAGAATTAAGAAGAAGACCCATCCAAAAACACCCACCCTGTCAACTATGATGTTTCACGTTAAGGCACTCATAACCCATGAGGGGCTTAGGCTGGCCCAACCCTCTTCTTCTCCCAGTCCTCCTCTTCCTCTACCACCATTATTACTACTATTTCTAACTTATTTCTCTCTCTCTCTATCTTTCTCTATATATGGCAGCAAATATATGCCTAAACTTATGATATTTCATGCTTCTAATTATGATTCTAATAACGTAAAACAAAACATCATCAATTGTGCTAACAGTTGAAAAGCTGGAAGGGCTAAATTGTCCACTTAATTTGCCCATTGGTTACAATTTCTACCCCTTTAATAATTATACCTTATTGTCCCTTTATTGAATAATCATAAGGTGGGAGGGAGAAATTCGTTTTGTTTTTCTTTTGCTATGGATGGGGAACGTGTAATTTTTTTGTTTTTTCTCACCCTATTTGGCAACTTTTTTTATTTGGCAGTAATCATACATTTTAATTTAATATATATACATTAATTTCGATTTATTGAATGAATTGCCAAAAAAAATGAGAATAAAATATTTATTATCAAATAAATGTACTATATAAGTTCATTTGCAAATTTTAATAAAATTCTTTTTTGAAACTTAAATTCAAAAATGAAAATTATTAATTTTAATTTAAGTAAAAAGCTAAGTACGAATAATAAAATAAAAACAGAATCATAATTAAGTTCTGAAAAATCTGACATAACCTACGTGGAAATTTTATCGTGATTTTATAAAGTATATAAGTAAAACAAAAATATAGAAAAAGGTTTTGCTATTTCAACTTTGTCACGTAACGTGCAATGGCCCTATAATAATAATAATAATAATACTGGAAACTTAATACTATCATTTTAGTCATATCAAAGATTTGGTGTTTATAAAGAATATATGAAAGTACAAATTTACCCCTAGTAGTAGATAAATGATTTGAAGTCTATAGATGTATGTAGATATAATTGTTGGCAACAATGACATATACAAGTGATGTTTGAAAGTAGAAACAAACGGGGGAAAGGAAAAATGATAAGGGCAAATTTGGAGAAATTACGGCAAGAAAAATGATTATGGGCAACAGTTGCCGAACCAAGAAATAATATTGGAAAATGTTAAAACAAAAGAGAATTGATGATGAGATTAGAGGATGAAGAAGGTGAGGTGGTGATGATGGTTCGAACCAATCCAAACCATCATTACGAATCTTGTGACGGCCTAGCCCACCATCATTTTACAAGGCCCTAGCTTACAATTTCTTTCCCATTATTGACCCTCCCTCCACAACAACGTGTATTTTTATTTTTATTTTTTTAACAAAATACTCTTTATTTTGAATTTTCAATATTGTATATATTCATTATAATGTAAACTAAGATATTTCTATTGGCAGTCATAAAACTTTTGAATTTCTATTTTCTTATAATATTAAATTATAATAAAATCAAATATTTGATGCAGTGCAGAATATATTTAAAAAAAAAAAAAAACTATCGATAAATTGAATTTTCTTCAAAATTTTCATCATTGTCCGACTGTTAATATCAAAATGACCTAATAAATTTGTTTTGAATTAGCAATTTCATTGGATTGTGAATATTACCCACTTAATAGCCTTGAAATTGTGATTAAAAAGACGTAATTTTGTTTTAGTTTAGCCAAATGAAAATTGAAAGAGTAGAATAGGCATATAATTAGAAGGGAGAAGGAAAAAATTGCAGCACCATCATTCACATGATCTCATATCCTTCATCACCATCATCATACAAAGACCCAAAAAACATTAAATTTTTTGCCCTTAACCGGCCGCCTTCCATGCTTACACATGCATGATTGTTGTGTCAGGAGAGAGAAGCATGTCCCCATAATTTGTTTTCTCACTCTAGCTTTTTTGGTTCTATATATTAACAGTCCCTTTGTTCATTTTGTCCCTCACTCACTCACCACTACTCGCCCATTAAAAAAAAAAAATTTGTTTCTTATTTACGTTCGTTTACCACTGCCTGCTGTGCTGCTACTAGTTGTTACGAGCCAGACAGAGATAGATAGATAGATTAGCTTCCTCGGCCAGCCCCAACCCCAACTCCTCTCTTCTCTAACCAACCACCTTCAAAAGGTGATCTTTTTAGAAAATATAAAGAGAGCCCCACCTCTCTTCTTTCTTTCTTTCTTTTCTTTCACTAAGATAGGTAAACATGGTTATATGTTACATTAGTTTTTTTTGGTGTGTCTTGTTTATTGTTTCTTCTGTGTCAAATAAGACATTTATTTACTACATTGGTGCACTCCCTCAGTCTTTGGACTTCTTTTTGCCTTGTCTATCTTCTATTTATCTCATTTTGTGAAGGGAATGTCTGTTTCTTTTCTTTCTAAATTCTTTGGATTCTTTTACTTCTTTTTTTATTCAAAGGGAGAGAGACTCTTTGTCTTCCTCCAGCTCTGAGTTTATCTCTCTTTTTCTTCTTTTTCCTTTGTTTTCTAAATATTGCAACTTTCGGCCTCTCCTCCATATGACCATTACATACAATCTTATTTTTCGTAACAACTTACAATCGTAATGTGCATCCTTTTTTAATGTATACACACATTGAGATCAGTCTTGGTAAAAATAAAAAATTAAAAATAAACCCTTTATCCTTTTCTTTCAGGTTTGGGAAACCGAAAGAGACTAACCTACTGATGAGTATAGATTTGGACAATCTCTTATTCCATCTCCATTTCCCTCTTCAATTTATCTTCTACATGACTATACACTTGCCTTCTCTCTGGTATATATTAATATGCCAGGAGGGGGTGGTCTAAAATGTATTGAGATTGTGTTTTGCCCTGCTTTTCCTCTGTTGTTCATGGTTTTTTCTATTGCCTATTATATCTTTACTTGGCAAGGCAAGAAATAAAGGTGGAAATTCTGAAATAAGACTAATCTGTAGACATTCCACTGTGCGTGGACCTTCCATTTTCTAATCTTGTTGGGTCTGCTATTCCATTTTCTAATTTGGAGGTCATATTTTGTTTTTAACATTTTTTGTTTTCATTACATGGTGTTTAAAATAAAGTATGTCTGCTTTTAAATAAATATAGTATTACAATACTGTCTTCATGTGCTTTAGTGTGAAAATAAATAATAGTTTGAAATATTTAGCAGTATAATAATAATGTGTTTGTTTTATTTTTTGGGTCCAGGGGGGCATTACAGTAAAACTGAGAAGTAGTTATGGAAAGACTGAACTCAAAGCTGTACCTGCAGAACTGCTACATAATGAAGGAAAATGAGAGGCTAAGGAAGAAAGCACAGCTTCTTAACCAGGAGAATCAAGCACTGCTATCTGAGCTGAAACAGAAGCTTTCTAAGTCTAACTCAAAGGCAAATGCCAGCAACAACACTATCCCTGACCTCAATCTCAGCTCAACTTCTGCTCATAATCCTACCAATTCCAGCACTAATTGATTATATATCATGACCCCACTAGGACTTCCTTTTGCCCTTTTTGTGTAAAACATTGTCCCCAACAGTAGTAGTTTGTTCCCGTTTCAGTCTTATAGGACAGTAGAAGTATCTTCTTAGCAGGCTTATTTTTACTTCTATATCTATGTTTTATCTTATCTTTCTTTTTGGGGGGTTTTAAAAAGATATATATTATATGGATTTCTGGAACTGCAAGGATGTATCAACCTATTTGCTAGAAAGGAATATAATGTTATTATAGTTTTTAGATTTTACTATACCTGTCTTGCACTAATGCAGAGAAACATATCATGCAAATCTAAACATACAACTCCATTGAATCAAATTAACGTAACCAAGAGTGTTTGAAATACTGTAGCTCATTCATTATAAAATCCTCACTAATAGAAAGAAGGAATTCAGTAAGTATTAACAAAACAACAAATGTGGAGTTCAGCTTCCTTTGTTTCATTTGCAGTTATCAAATTTGAACAAAAAATAGTAATACTCAGATTTTTAATGAAGTTGAAAGCTTAGTTACCGAATAATACTTGAGTTTGTCATGTGGCAAAATTTTTATAAAAAAAAATTGCCAAAGAGAATTTGTTTTGAATTCACAATTTTCATATACCGTTTAAGAATCTTAAGAGTTTCTAATGCAACTTCAATAATCAGACTCACTTAACCCTTGTTTCCCTGTAACAGTAACGCTAAAGAATATGAGATGGCACATGACAGAATCCATGTATTGTCTTTTGTTTGTTTCTTTTAATTTTTTGAATTTTTTAAAGAGAAGGGTAGACACCAGAAGGTTAGGAAAGGGCAGGGCTTTTCATGTAGATTCTGTCTGATGAGAGAGGATCTAATCAAAGGATAACGTCATCAAAAGAATCAGCAGGAGAACAAGTCAATGAAAATTTATTAACTTTGAAAAGAAGTGGTAACCCACAAATCAAATAATATTCAATTCATATCAATTCACGGAGGTGACCTAGACCCATCCAATGGCAAATGCTAGTTGACCATTATATAAAAAAAAATGGGTCTACTAGACAGACTACCAAATCCAGTTCCCAACTGAGCAAGTGAATTAGGGTGCTAGGAACAAGTTCAAGAAATTATTATGGGTTAGATCTTTTTAGAAGATCATCTGACCAAATTCAAAACAACTACCATCATCAGAAATAAAATGATGAAAATAAGAAGAGTTGGCTACTAATATCTCATTGTATAAAAAGAAATTTTCAAAGTTCATCATTGTCAAGATTTTCTGTCCTCTGGATTCTGGAATATTAGATTTTGCAGACTTTAGTTTTTATGAAGGTGTATCAGAAGAACACATTCTGCTTCTATTCTATTAGGTCCAACAGATTTTCTTATCTTAAATTCTTGCCCTTGAATCATTTTGAGCAATGAAAATTGAACCCTTTGAGAGAAATTAAATTGATTTGCCATCAACCAATTATTACGTTTTGAAAAGAGAAAGTGCACAAGTCAATTTAGATTCAGTACTCCTATTTATCATTTTGCCATTTTTCCTTAAGATGAAGGTCAACTAAGATAAGATGGGAGCAACATTTCAATATGCTAATTGAGAGTCTATGCTAGAGATAGATCTAAGAAAGGCAGCCTCCATCCAGTTCCTTTTCCTTATTACAAATTTTAGAACAAACGACAGATGCAAAATGCTAATCCGAAAAATTCAAAATCTGCAATACCTCAATCAATCAACTCCTCTCCTCTGTAAAGTTCTCAATCTTACAGAAATCCTAATGAGTAGAGACTTACATTATCATACATCTTAGGAATAATTTCAACCTTTGACAATAGCTTTCAAAAACCCCACACACACAGAGCAATAAATAGAAGAAGTATTAATTACCTTGATATGACATGGACGCCAAGAAGATTCCACTGTTTGATACTCACCTCAGTCGGACCTCATTTCTCGCAATAATGGCTAAAAAATAAAAATGCTCACAATCAACTGATAACCATTCCAAGCTTCTCTAATTACTCATGTATGTTCATTCAAATTGCCCAAGGAATTAAATAAAAGCAAAAAATTAGAATCCGATTTGAAATAGTTTCTTATATCTGATCCAGTTAAGCGGATATTTCAAGGGGGAAATTAGAGTTAACAATACAGATTGTCATCGAGGAAACTATTTTTGAGGTGCGATAAAGTTTAATTCAAAAAAAGATCGCCGTTGCCGGGGATCGAACCCGGGTCACCCGCGTGACAGGCGGGAATACTCACCACTATACTACAACGACCTGATGGTTTTTGATCTTCATTTTATTAATACACTTGAAAACTAAATTAGAAAAATTACAAAATATCCCTGACATTTGTACTATTATGCTGTTTTATCCTCTTAACTTTTAAAAATTAGAGTATTTTATTTTTGTATTTTAACTAATATTCTTCCCTTGACTTTACACCCTTTTTATTTTCTATATAATTCCTCTACCCTTTACATTTTCTAAGACTAAACTGTTAAAAATAATAATGTTATTTTTGGCATTTTTGGCATTACTAAAGAATAAGAGAGAAAAGAAAGAACATAAGAAATTTAGAGAGAAAAATTGTTTCTGCTAAGTGTTTTTCTTATTGTCAGTATTCTCCTTGTACAAATAGAATTTGTATATTCCATAAGAAATATTTTTATTGCCTGTACTTGTGTCTCAATTCTATTTTAACAATGTGAGATACATGTTTTATGTAATCTCCGAATTTTAACGGTATTAGAGCCAAGTTGTGGTAAATATTTTATCAAAGGTATAACAGCAAAATATGAGATTGAGAAGTTCAATAGGAATAATTTCTCCCTTTGGAAATTGAAGATGAAGGCAATTTTGAGAAAGGACAATTGCATAGCTGCAATTGAGATCAGGCCCAAAGGGATAACTGATGAGAGATGGAAGGAGATAAACAATAATGCTATTGCTAATTTACATTTAGCATTGGCAGATTTGTCTTGTCAAGTGTTGCAAAAAAAATGACAGCAAAAGAAATCTAGGATGCACTTACTAGATTGTACGAGACTAAGTCACTTCACAGCAAGATCTTCTTAAAGAGAAAACTTGATACTCTTCGTATGAGTGAATCCATGTCGATAACGGATCAGATCAACAAATTGAATACGCTATTTTCTCAACTTGCTGCGTTAGATTACAACATAAAAGAAAATGAACGTGCAAAGCTTCTACTTCAAACCTACCTGAATCGTATGATCAGCTGATTATCAATTTGACAAACAATGTCTTGACAAATTTTCTAAACTTCAATGATGTTGCAGCCGCTGTCCGTCAAAAGGAATCTAGGCACAAAAGTAATGAAGACAGATCATCCATGTCATAACAAATGGAGGCATTAACGATGATAAGAGGGAGATCAACAGAACATGGTTCTAGTGGGAGCCAGAATCATGGGGGATTGAAGCCACGAAGCAAGAAAATTTCAAATGCTATCACTAAGGCAAGAAAAGGCATGTGAAAAAGGACTGTTGGGAATATAAGAAGAGTTTAGAAAAATGTCTGAAGCGGCAATGTCTCAAGGATGTAGTACTTTTGACGATGGTGACATATTATGTATTGAAGCAGCAATTAGTTCAAAGGAAAAGAAACTCTCAGATGTTTGGTTACTAAATTTGGAAGCATCATAACACATGACATCTCGATGAGATTGGTTTCACATATATAAACCTATCCCGGAAGGGTATGTGTTCATGGGAGATGATCATGCTTTGATTGCTAGTATATGCACCATTAAGATAAAGACGTATGATGGTACAATTCGTACTATCCAAGAAGTACGACATGTGAAGGAATTGAAGAAGAATTTGTTGTCTATTGGACAACTTGATGATCTTGGGTTTAAAACTCAAATTGAGAATGAGATTATGAGAATTGTTAATGGCAAGCTTGTGATTATGAAGGCAAAAAAGATCAGCTCTAAATTATTCATGCTTTTAGGAGATACATTGGTTCATGGGGATGCAAATGTTGCTTTTACTAATAAAGAAGAATCAACAGTTATGTGGCATAAAAAGTTAGATCACATGTCCGAACGTGGTTTAAAGATTCTAGTGGAACGCAATTGATAGCATGCAAATCCAACTTGTTTTTATTGTTATCTTTGTGTTAATTTTGCGTTATTTGTGCTTAAAAGTATATTTTTATTTGATTTATAACTTTTGTGTTAGGAAAGTTGAATTTGTCGTGAATGGGGCGAAAAAAGAGCAACATTGAAGCGTTTTGAAGAAAAATATAAACTGCTGAAATTTTTCGGGATGCAAAGAGCAAAGCGGTCGCGGGCGAGACTAAGCGGAAAACGGGAGACGCAATTTGTTTTAAAAGGGCTGCTGGCCCAAAACATCTCAAGGATTAATTCTGCGCGTTTTAAAGCTGGAACAACCGATTTATTATTAATTTTAGTGGGTCCTATTATTATATTAGTTGATCCTACCTTTTGGGAGGTATTTAAGTCAGTTTTAGGTCTTTCTGTAGACACTTTTTGCCACCAATACTAGGGTTACGTGATTTATTTTGAAGACAGCTTATTTTCGCAATCTTTTCTTCTTCATCATCATGTTTTCTGTCGTAGCCATGCGTGGCTAATTCTCTTTATTCAGTTAAGGCTTAAACCAAAGTAGAAGTTTGATTTCGATTGTGAGATTAATAAACTTAATTGAATTTCTTAATTTTTGTTGTATTTATATTCTTTCTGTGATTTATTGGGAAAAATATATCCCCTAGCGAAATTCTATTGAATGAATTAACAGGGCCCGTTGTTTGTTTGATAGCAATTTCCATGGTTATTCGATAGAATCAAATCCGTAATTGTTTGGTTAGATGGATAGAGTAGTAATTAATATAATCTGATTGGGTAGAACCTTTGGGGTTATGTTAAGGAAGAATATAATCAGATTCTCGTAGTTTCTGTTAATCTGGGTAGGGTTCAACTAATTTTTAATGCAATTAACGGTTAAATCCTTCGTCGTACTTAGGATTGCTAGTTAATTAGGGGTTGTTATTAGATCGTATCTTAACAACCTATTATTACGGTAGAATTGGTTGGGTCGACATTCTTCCTGGCTATAACCTATCTGTAATATGAATTAAGAAACTATTTTTAAATCAATGATCAATCGAATCGAACTTCGCGCCGCGGTATGCCTTAACTGAATTCGTTTCCTATCGTTTTAATTTATTATTAGTTTCTGTTGCTTTTTTTAATTTTTCAATTAATTAATTTCTTTTTAATTTTTAATCCCCCTCTTTATTTTATTTGTTTTTAGTTTCAAATCTGGTTATTTAGGGCAAGCTAGTCCCTAGAGTTCGACCCTTCTCACCATATTTACAAGTTTGTTTTGTAGGAAGAACAGGTTTTATTTTTGGTGGATTCGACACCCATCAAAAAGATCAGCTCTAAATTATTCATGCTTTTAGGAGATACATTGGTTCATGGGGATGCAAATGTTGCTTCTACTAATAAAGAAGAATCAACAGTTATGTGGCATAAAAAGTTAGATCACATGTCCGAACGTGGTTTAAAGATTCTAGTGGAACGCAATCTCCTCCCTAGGCTCAAATCAGTAAGTCTACCATTTTTTGAGCATTGTGCTACAAGCAAATTAGATTAGTTTGGGAGATTTTAAGCCAAAAGCAAACACATATTGGAGTTAATCCATTCTGATGTTTAGGAATAACTAAATATGTCCCAAGGAGGTGTAAAATATTTTGTATCGTTGGTTGATTATTACTCTAAGAGACTATGGGTGTACTCAATCAAGAAAAATTCATGTGTTTTCAGTATTCAAGGAATTCAAAGCACAGGTAGAACTTGAATTTGGGAAATGAATCAAGAGTTTGAGGATGGAGAATGGAGGAGAATACATTGATGGTGATTTTAAAACAGTTTGCAAGCAAGAAGGTATTAAGAGGCAGTTTTCAGTTATAAACACACCTCAATAAATACACCTCTGATACCATATTAAAGATGGAATCTGAAAGAATTATATTCAAACAACTATTGAAATCTTGAATTACAGAAAAATTACAGAAGAAGAAAAATGATTACTAAAATAGGGACAAACAAAATTATTTTTCATGCCTTTTTTGTTCTATCTTTTCACTATTTATACTCTAGCTAATTTCAATTAATCTTCCTACGGACTTGAAAAACGACTTCCAATATGATTGATGATTTCCATTCAGCTCCATGCACACGTGAGTTCTTCCATGCACAATCGTAACCACCATAACAGAAAGCT
>CANUEY010037964.1:0-22655 GCA_948099555.1 Croton setiger
TATTATTATTATTATTATTATTATTATTATTATTATTATTATTATTATTATTATTATTATTATTATTATTATTATTATTATTATTATTATTATTATTATTATTATTATTATTATTATTCAAATTTAAAATTAAATATACACATACAAAATTAAAAAGAATTTGATAGTATATTAATGTAAAATTTAAGAACTTGAAATAGAAAGAGATATAAAGGGGAATATTGTCATTTTATATAAAGATAACAGTCAGTTAATGGTCGTAATTATAAACGGAAAGACCTATTTATACAATTTTCAAAATCTTATAGATCTATTTGTACAATTTTCAAAATCAAAAAATTCCAAAATATATTACGTAAAATCTTAGAAACTTACAAATAATTATCTCATAATTTAATGACAATTGCTAAAAATTGGAAACATGAGATGTCAAATTAGTCGCTTGTAAATATTAGGGTATCATTCTAGAATTGGTCCAATTTCATATGTTAATTTAAATAAATTTTATTTTATTTTTGAATTTGAATTTGAAACCGAGAGTCATCGGACGTGAGGGTTAGATTATTTATGTTTTGAATAAAATAAAAAATGGACGGGTAATACATATGGTATCGGTTGGTCCCATAAATATAATTAAGAAAAGAGCAGATCTTGCCCTCTCGACGCAACTTCTCTTTTAGTGAATTGAAGATCGGAGCTTCAAATCTCAACTATTGTGGAGTTTGGAGAGGGTTTTTCTTCTTCTGATTTTAAGGTAATCATTTCTGAAAGAACACCACTTCCAGACGATCGATCGGAATTTCGAATTTGATCAATTTTTCTTTTTTTTGCAGGGTTTTCTGATTTCTTACCAAATAAAGGAATAGAGAGTGGGTATGGTAAGCCAAGAGACTCTTAATTTATAGTTGATAATGGGAATTCATATGTTAGAGGGGAAAGAATCCTAATTTCAAAGCACAACATACTTGATTGTTTGATGAGGTTTTTGTTTTTGTTTTAAGGCTACAAATGAAAATCTTCCTCCCAATGTCATAAAGCAACTTGCTAAAGAATTGAAGAACCTTGATGAATCTCCTCCTGAGGGTATTAAAGTTGTAGTAAATGATGATGATTTTTCTATAATATATGCTGATATTGAAGGGCCAGGCATGTATTTTCCTCTTTTCTACTTTACTTTCTGTGTGTGTTTTCTCTCTACTTAACCCACATTTTTGGCCTTTCTTGCAGCTGGAACTCCTTATGAGAATGGTGTGTTCCGTATGAAGCTCTTATTATCACATGACTTCCCTCATTCTCCTCCCAAAGGTTTGTGTATAATCTAGACTTTCTGCTCCTTAATTTTAGTTCCATTGTAACACAGATTTTGATCTTGTAGGCTACTTCGTGACAAAGATTTTCCATCCAAACATTGCATCCAATGGTGAAATTTGTGTAAATACGCTAAAAAAGGATTGGAATCCTAGTCTTGGACTTCGACATGTCCTGATTGTGAGTCATTTCTGGTTTATTCTCTCAATTGATAGCGTGAGAGAATCAGAAATCCCCGAGCTGTTAATTTGCTTTTAAATTTAAAATGAATTTAATTTATAAAAGTTGATTTTCCGATGTGATGAATAGGTAGTGAGATGTTTACTCATCGAACCATTTCCAGAATCAGCTTTAAATGAGCAGGCTGGCAAGATGCTGCTGGAAAACTATGAGGAGTATGCTAGGCATGCCAGGTGTGCAATGCTATCTTTTCTTGGTATCATAGTTTCATTTTGTGGAGTATCCAATAACCTATTTTTGGGTCTTGCCCATGGAAATGATGCCTGTTTAGAACTCTAGAAATATGCCAGGTTATCTGATGTTTTAGTGAAGCTAGAAACACCGTGTCAAGTTCTTTTTCTCAAACGTGTCAAGGTTGTTCTCTATGCATGGTAGGTATTAGTCATGACTGATTGTTTATAAAATTAAAAGCGTAGCCTGCTTCATCCAACTAATTGGCCTTTCTGTTTGTTAACAACTCTTGAAATGTTAATGTTATCCTTGATGTGGTTTTGATGAATCTTACAAATTGTATTCCTACTGATTACCTGACTATTTCTCTGTTTGCATTTTGCTTTCTTTCTGTTCCATTTGTCCATAAACTCCTATCCAATCCTGATCTATTCTATATACAGCAAAAAAAAAGGTTCGGATGAGAAACCAAATTATCAAGTGACAATATTGACTTAACCTTCTTCCTCCAAATGGATGCCATGCCATTCTCATTTATGCTTTTCCTCTGCCCAAACTTCCCTTAAATTCCCAGCTAGGCTGAACATTGGTATAAAAAGTTCAGATGTGGTTGAGCATAAATAAAACTGAGCCTGAGCTTGTTTCATTTATCAAATGCAGCTAAAATTCAATGCTATTCTTGCTTTGGCTCTTTTAAAGTCTTTTGGTGATTGTTGTGGTTTTTAAAAGATGATTATTGATATGCATACAGGTTATACACTGGAATTCATGCGAAACCGAAAACAAAACCAAAGTCAGGAGCTATTTCGGAGTCGACTACAGCTCTGAATGTTGATCAAAGTAACACCGCAGTTGTGGACAGCGAGCAGAAGAACACGGTCCCTTCTCCTTGTACAACTACAATTACAGCAACAGCTACTACAAAAGGAGGAAATAGTGGAGACGCTCAGGGAGCAGTTGTAGCTCCAGCTCCGACTGCAGTTGCTCATAAGCCGAAACCATTGGCTGACAAGAAGAAAATTGATGCAAGAAAAAAGAGCTTAAAGAGATTATAATTGTTAAGATTTGTTTTCTCGATCGGGATTAAATCAAACAAACCCTATCTATCTTTTTCTAAATTTGCATCAGAGGAGTGTTTTCCTGAAATAAACTACTTGCTTTATGGTCTTGGTAATTCAAAAGACTCGTCAATCTTCCGTATGTGTTAGTCCGGCTATTCATTGCATTACTTAATATTGAAATAAACAACACAACTCAAGTCCATCTTTTTCTCTATTATTATTATTTCATGTAATAACAACCGAAATTAGAACCATTTGTCAAATTCATTATCCAATTTCAAAAGGATAAAGATGCAATTATAATGCTTGGACTTTGGGCCAATTATAACGAAATCCTAAATTTTGCGTCTTTAAAGAAAATTGACTCTTGCCTATACATGAAGTTAAAAAATGAACTAATTAATACTGTCTTGCATGTGACTCAAACGCATTTATATGGTTTATAACCTGTAGATATTAAAAAGGTTACTGTTGTATATTTGAAGTTCAATTCCTTGTGAAATCTGCTGAAATCCTTTTATATTAAAATACAATTTCAGTGTCATATCCAACATCCATCTTTTTATTTCTTTTTTAACCTTACATGTTAACGAGCCTAACTATCTTAATCAATTTTGCTCTCCAACTTTGCAACTTTTCTCTTTTTCACTCCCAATTCAAAATTTAGAGCCGTTTTCATTTGATTTGAAATTTAGTAGACCTATTTTGAATTTTTATGGCCAATTCAATTATTTTTTATGAATTTTGATGGACCTGTAGATCGAAGCCCAATATCTATTTTGAGAAAAAGAAAGAAAAATAACCCACATAACACAAAATAATTTAAAAATGTTATCATCTTAATTTATTGCTCTGAAATAAAACTTAAGGAAAAATATAATTTTACAAAAATGGGCGGAAAACTTAATTTTCTTACAAAAGACGCTAATCTCAAACAAAGTTGATTTGGACACTAAATTTTTATATTCAGCTAAAAATAAGGAAAGAAAAAGAAATAATTTAAGAAGAAATTCCAATAATAATAATAATAATAATAATAATAATAATAATAATAATAATAATAATAATAAAAGCAACGATAAAGAGGAGACATTAATTTCATATCTTAGATTTGGTGAAGCTCAATACGGATTGGTTACTACTTTGCTCAAATTTCAATCTAAGTGTTTCTATGCAAAGGCACTCAACGAAAATAATACAAAAGGGAAAAACCGAAATAATAAACATATAATAAACAAGATGCATGCTAAAATTTATAAACTGATCATAAACTAATGTTAAACTAAAGAAAAAGAAGATTTTATTTATTTATTTATTTAGCCTACAACTTGGGTTTAAACACCAAACTTACCTACATACTTAATTTGAATTTAGTATCATGGTAGAATGTAGTTCCAGATCTATCATTAGGTGGGCTTTTAGATCATTTTTGTGTGTTTTTTAGATGATGCGAAAGAAGACTAATGAGTAATACGATATGCGAGAGCCGACATACACAATCAAATCTAAGGGAAGTGTCTTGGAAGTATTTCCCTCCGACTCACGAATGGATTAGGATCCATCGTCTTGATGGGCAAATGAAAAATATTAATATTTTAGAATATTCTAGAATATGCGAAATTAGACCGGAACAAGAAACAAATAGGTTGGCAGGACCTAGCAGTATAAGGAAACATGCATTAGCAGCAAAATGCAACATGTAGTAGTAAAAGGGGCCTAAAGAGTAAAGGTGGCCACGGGCTGGTTACGGGCCTCAGCCCTCCGGGCCACGGGTTGGGGTAGGGAAGGAATGGAACTGGCCCACCGAAGCGCCGTGCCGATGAGCCGCTAGTTATCGACGAGCCGCAGTTAACTAGCGGGCTGAATATGGTTGCAGACTACAAAAATCCAGATTAAACAAATTTCCAAACATTGAAACATTCAAACCAAAAACGAAATGCAAATTAAACAAATTTCCAAACATTCAAACAAATAACGAAATCAAAAACCCTAAAATTATACTTTCAATTACAAGTTACAAACGCTAAAAAAAAGAGAATGAATCAGGGAATGGAAGAAGGAAGAATCACGAAATGAACTTCAGTCCATCCTCTTCCACCTTCAAAACCCATAAAACAGAAGAAAGAGCTAGTCTTCTTCACAGAAAACGACGATCAAAATGGAGATCTATAGGAGCAGGCGGTGGTGGAGGCAACTGGCACAGGCATGGAATAGATCTGACAAAACGAAAAAATGAAAAAACAAAATGAAGAGATGAGAGTAGGAGCGGGTGGTGGTGGAGGCAACCGGCACAGCACAAGCATGGATCTGACAAAACAAAAAAAGGAAAAAAGGAAATGAAGAGATGAAGAAAGAAAAGCAAAGAGAAAAAACAAAAAAAGAGGATGAAGAGATGGGAAAGAAAAGAAAAGAGAGGAATAAATAAAATTTTCTTACCTGGAATACCATTGAAGATAAGTGAAAAGCAGCAACTTAAAGGAAAAATATGATTTTGCAAAAGAAATCGTTGAGAAAGAAACCAGAGAATTTTGAGTTAAATTTACGGTTAACCGGCGGTTTGATTAGACGGTTCGGATGATTTAGGAACGGTTCACGGTTCATGGCGGTTACGGTTCAAAATTTTGTTGAACCTGAACCGGACCGTCGACCGACCGGTTACGATTCTGGTTCGACCAGTCATGGTTCGGTAGCGGGCCGGGCCAGTTCGGCCACAGGCCAGACCCGGCGGGCCCAGCGGGCCAAATCGGCCCATGGCCTTCTCTACTAGAGAGTGACGTGGGAGGCAATTAGGCTGCCGAAGCTGTATGACTACAATGATTGGACAATAGTGGTGGGCATGGATGGCAGCATGTATGACACCCCAAACCAACCCAACGTCACTTTTGATGTCATTTCACGCATAACATGCATTTTTATCACATAAACATCATTTTAAATTGAATTTTCTTATTGGTTAAGAAATATATAATTTGAATATGTTAAGGAGTAAGCTAAAGAATGAAAATAATTTATGTTTTAGGTTTGTTTACAGTCGTTCGACGTAAACAAAGTCTGTTTAGGGTTTTTGGCGCACGTGACCGATAAAATGTCGAAAACGCGGAAAATTAAAAAGAAATTAATTTTGACATTTTATGTTTTGATTATTTTAATGATGTTAAGTGTTTTAGAACCCTAAACCTACGATGACATCGTACGATTTCGGTTCTGCAAGCGTTGTCGAGGTTACAGAGTTGGTTTCGACCGCCAACCGAGCCGCGAATATTTTTCGGACCAAATTTCAATGAAATTTAAAATATAAGTTTTTAATATTATTTTAAGTATAAAAAGTAAAAGAAAATAACTTAAGTAGTGGAAATGAACAGAAAATTAAAAGGGGAAAAAATGAAGAAAAGGAAGAAAACTTAAAAACTAAGTTAAAGGATAATTTTTGTGTTTTGATTAAAAAGAATAGAATGAGGTGTAAAGTGAGTGCTTAGGGACTTGGGACATGATGTGTTGGGGCTGGTGATAGGACTGAAGAGGTGGTAGAGGAAACAGAACGACAGAAAGAAGAAGAAAACAGAAAAGAAAGAGAAAAGAAAGAAAAGAGAAAGAAAAGAGAGAAAAAGGGGAAAGAAGCTTGGTTTTATAGCTTCTATATGATCCTTAGGATTGTTAGAAAAGGTTAGGAGTGATAGAGAAGGAAGAAAAAGGCTAGAAATAAAAGAAAAAGTGAAAACAAAAAACCAGAATTTTCTGCCAACAGAAAACTGTGATCGGGAAGGCGAAACGAGAGAGAAAAATAAGATAACCTAGCTTGCATGACTTGATTTGGGCCTGAGGGATCTCTAGAGGGGATGCAAGGGAAGATATTGGTGGTGAGAAACGACCGGATAGTCGTCGAAGGTGGCCGGACGAATTGCTGGAAGTTGGGAAGAAAACCAGGCAAATTTGGAATTGTAAAAACAGTTATCGGGAAGGATGAAAGAGAGAGAAAAATAATAGAACTTAGCTTGCATGGCTTGACTTAGGCCTGAGGGATCTCTAGAAGGGGTGCATGAGAAGAGATTGGTGGTGAGAAACGGTAGGATATTCGTTGGAGGTGACCGGACGAATTGCTGGAAGTTGGGAAGAAAACCAGGCAATCAGGCAGAAAACAGGTGTCTGGAGGAAGGAAATGATCAAAATGACATCCTGTGACAACCTTACTTATACCTATACGTCAGAAAGCTTGCCATTTTTTATAACGTATTTATTTCTTTTAATCTTATCATAACATTAAGCATAAAAAGCGTCAATCAATTAAACCAATAATAAGCTTTACATTTTACAAACCTTAATTTACATATATCAAAAACTTATGTCAAACTTGTTTATCTAAAAGACATATTAAACATACCATGTTATACTTTACATTGCAAAACATATAATTATGTGTTTCAAACCAAAGCATAAACCAAAACTATATGCAGCATTTACAAATGACGTGGTATGAGGGAGAGAGGCCTAGGCTTCAGTTGTACCGACCTGAGCATAGGCTGGTGAAGTATCAGACTTCACTCAGACTGTAGACCTTTATGATTTTGATGAGTCACATACTCAGCAAGTGTAAACTAAAACCATTTAAAGCTAACATATAAATCACTCTATCAAAACATAGCAGAACAACATAAATTCAGGTTATATTCATCATATATAAGCATAAAAATATCATAAGATGCATAGTGACATGTCTTTCCTTTTTCTTTAGTTGTGATTTATCGACCATGTGTTGCCCCCGAAATTTCACAGCATATAAGTATCTATAGCTGGCTAATAAACATATAAGATCGGAATAACGTCGGTCATTTCATATCATGTAGGGATCCAAAGATCAACCTATAAACATATAAGATCCGAAGATCATCCTGTAACATATAGGACCTGTTGGTCTTTCCATCAAATCATATAGAAACCGTAGGTTTCTTTTATGAAATTTGCAAACACTGGCTACGATAATCAAAACGGCCATATTTAAGTCATGTGGAAATACATTTATATAACATATATTTCATATCATTATATTTTATATATTTAAATGACCGGGCTTCAGTACCGGTCCAAACAGCATATATATATCCAATATCAGTTTATAATAACTCAACTGGTCGAATTTCAGTGCCGACTCAGGAACCACAAACATCATATTTCATATATCAAATAATTCCAATCGACTGAGCTTCAGTATTGGTCCAAACAGTTCAATATAACCAAATCATAGCAAATTAATATACCACAAGTGACCGGACTTCATTACCGGTCCAAACAGTTCAAATATAGCAATACCAATAATTCACAGTATCACAATCAAGCATATAAATAAGTGGGTTTAACACTTACCTTACTGCTGTGAGCTCGGTTAGGTCTCAGGTAATTTACCCCGCCCTACTCGAGAACTCAATGCTCCTGTAATGCATAACATAGCAACAATATTCAAATAATCAAATAAGAAATCCATATGTGCTATGATGCATGATTAACTATTTAATTCTTTCAAATAATTAAGTTCCAAAATTAATCCATATTATTTTCTATGAGTTTTAACTCAATCCATATAATATCTATCTTTAAAACCATTTAATAACACTTTAAAATAATTATCAAACTCTATTTATCATATAATAATTATAATTAATAATAATTATTGTGACACCCCAACCCCTAACTTACGTCGTTACCGACGTCATTGCATGCATTACGTGCATTTTATTTAAAATGCAACATATGAAATGGAATATTTGATTTGAATATGAATTATATGATTTGGATATGATAATGCATAAAATGAACAAGTTAAACAAGTGATGTTCAAAGCTCGTTTATCGTCGAAAGACATAAACAGAGCCAATTAGACATTTTTTGCTCGCGCGACCAAAAAATGTCGGAAATGCGTGAAATATAAAGTAAATGATTTTGAGATTTTATTATATGTTTATTAATATGTTTTTAAGAGTTTTAGAACCCTAATTTTGCGACGACGTCATACGGTTTCGGTTTCGCGAAAATCGTCGAGGTTTCAGAGTTGGATTAGGGCACCGACCGAACCGCGAATAATTTTCGGATTCCGATTTTTACGAAACTTCAGACACATGTTATACTTATTATTTTGGTACCAAAAACTATTTTAAACTGGTGGTGGCATGATTTTTGGGCTGGAAATTAAAAAGGAAGTAAGAAAAGAAAGTGAAAGAATGAAGACTTAATGGTTAAGTCTTGGCAAAAGGGAAAATTAGATTTTTTGTGCAAAAAATTAAGTTGCTGCTGGAAAGGGCCATTGGGAACTTGAAGTAGGTGGTGTAAAGGGTGAAGAGGTGGCATGGAACAGAGAGAAAACAGTGAGAATAGAAGCAACCCGAAAGAGAGAGAAAGAAAGAGAGAAAGAGAGAGAAAAGAAAGAAAAGAAAGAGAAAAGAGAAAAGAGAGAGAAAACATGTGATCCAAAGCCTTCAGAACATCCCTAAGGCTTGTAGGAAGAGGTTAGAAGGGGTAGAAAGTAAAGGAAATGGTTGGGAAGTGAGAGAGAAGAAGAAACCAGAAGTGAGAGAAAATTCTGAGTTTTTGAACCAGTGTGAGGGGCCAACTTTGAGAGAGAAAATCTTTAAATTAAGCGTGCATTTCGTTAGATGGTGTGTAGAGGAAGAGAACGGTGGTCGTAGTTTGTCGAAAAGCCACCGGAGGAGGACGTACGGTCTTCTGGAAGTTGGCTGGAAACCTGTGATTTCGGGTAGAAAACAGAAGGAAGGAGGAAGAATAAGGTCCAAAACGCGCATTTTGGCTGCGTTTTGACCAGAAGGAGGAGCGATGAAAACGGCGCTACAGGCTGCGATTTGAACGTAAGCTCCGCGTCCAAAACAAAGCTGCTCCTTGCATTTTGAGGCGGTTTACGCGCCCAGCACCTGTATTTGGTAAAATTTGCATTTTAGCCCCTAAAGTTTCTATTTATTTATATTTTTGACCCAGAAACTTTTATAAATTATATTTTGACCCTTCCAACCTAATTTCGACGTCCTAAATCCGTTTTTGACGTTAGAAATTAATTTTGAGATTTTTTTAAGCCCAAAAATTTAAGAATAAATATTTTGTTAGAGATTTTAATTATAATTTTAATTTGATTTATTATATAGTTTATTTAAACATTATTTATGGTTTGAAGGTGATGATTTTGTCGCTTTCATGGAAGCAACATGTCTAAAATTTGTAATTCCCTTTAGGTGGACTATTGCAAAAGATTGTATGGGTATTTATTTAGAAGAGAAAGAAATTTTAAAGAAATTTTTTAAAGATTCTGGTGTTAAAGTTAGCTTAACAACTAATACATGGACTTCATTGCAACAGATTAATTATATGTGTTTAACTGCTCACTTTATTGACTCTTCCTGAACTTATAAGAAGAGAATTCTTAATTTTAGTCCAATAACAAGTCATAAAGGTAAGCGTATTGGAATGGATATAGATTATTGTCTCGTTGAGCGGGGGATTGAAATTATCCTTACTATAACTGTTGATAATGTTAGTGCTAATGATAAAGCTCTTGAATATTTGCAAAAACGGTTTGGTAGTTATGATTATTCTGTTGCAAAATGTTCTTACATGCACTTGAGATGTATGGCTCACATCATTAATCTTGTTGTCTGTGCTGGGACTAAGCATCTATCTAGTTCTGTGAAGAAAGTTAAAGATGTTGTCCGATATGTGAGGCAATCACCAGCTAGGTTGAGAAGATTTAAAGAGTGTTGTGAGAAGGAGAAGATAGAAAGTAAATCAGTGTTATGTTTAGATGTGCCTACTAGGTGAAACTCGACATATTTGATGCTTGACCGTGTAGAAAAGGCTGAATTTTTCTTTTCAAGGTTTTTAGTTGAAGAACCTGGATATCCAGTAGACATGATTGCAACTGCACTTGGTATACCTTTTGAAAATTATTAGAGAAATGTTAGAAGGATAACTAAATTGTTAAAATTCTTTTACACATAGACCTTGAAATTATCCGGTTTGACCTATATTTTATGATTTATGCCATCATGTGTGTAAAATGCATGTTGTCTTGGATGCACGATCTAAATCAAGTGATGTAGAAATGCAAAAAATGGGGAAAGCAACGAAAAAGAAATTCAAAAAATATTTTGGGCAGCCAGCCAAAGTAAATAAATTGATGTTCATTGCGGTCATCCTTAATCCTATGTATAAGTTAAAGTATCTTGAATTTGCTTTAAAAGATTTATACAGTGAGGAGCAAGGCAAAGCACTATTAAGTGAAGTAAAGGCTAAATTGGAATCGTTATTCAAAGAGTATACTGATAAATTTTGACCTTTATCTTCTGCTTCAAGTGTTCAAAACACTTATACTGCTAAACGTAGATGTAGTGATCCATCATTTTACATAGGTAACTCATATGCTAAGCTTGAGATTAAAGATGCTCCTGTAAAATTTTGCAAACATCGATTTGAACAAGACGGAGCGGCTAGTGTGAAAATAGACTTGGATATTTATTTGATAGAGGATAATAAGTCAATACAATACTTTTAATATATTAGCTTGGTGGAAGATTAATGCGAGTAGGCTTCCAATTCTTTCCCACTTGGCTAGAGATGTATCGGCAACTCCAATATCTACTATAGCTTTCGAGTCCAATTTTAGTACTAAGGGAAAGGTTCTCGATGCTTTTTGAAGTTCATTAGCACCCTCTATGGCGGAAACTCTTATTTGTGCACAAGAATGGTTAAGATCGAGGAGTGTCGATAATTTGAAGCCACTTAATTACTATGTTGAACAGCTGCAAAAACTTGATGAAGGTAATTCATTTTAAATGAAAATATTTAAATTTTCTAATATACTCTTAATGTTATAATTGTATCTTTATTTATCTCATTGTAACTTGTGTTAAACATAAATATTTAATGCAGATAAACTTGACATCAACGATTCAACCGCTGGAAATATGTCAATGGTAATTTCTTTGTTCTTATGTTATTATAATTGTGTGTGTGTGTAATGTCTAATTTATTTTTATTTTGATTAACGAATAAGTTGTTGGACCTGCTATTGTTACTTCTGAAAATGACATTAAAAGTGATTCAAGTGATGATGCATTAATTTCGCCACTGCCATGATTTTACTTATGGTTGAAGATGCTGATTTTGTTTTTGCCAACCTCATTCTGAGACTTTTATTTTTATGCAATTTATTATTTTTTCTATTTTAATTTATATCTATATGATACATTGAGAATTTTAGACTAATTATGTACATTTACTGATGTGAATGGTGTGTGGTGAATGATGAATGATGATGAAATTGTGTGAATTTTGTATTGAGAACAGGTCGAAAAACAAATTCAGAACTAGTTGAAAAACATGTTTAAAACTGGTTGAAAAATATGTTTAAAACTGGTTGAAATCATGTTGAAAACTGGTTGAAAAACAGGTTGAAAACAGATTTAAAACAAGTTTCAACATTTTCGGTTAACCGTTTGGTTTTTTAGTTATTTTCTCAATTAACCGAAAATATCTGTTTCGGTTTTCGGTTGACTGAAACAAATCGGTTTCAGTTTTGGTTATTACTTTACTAAATTCAGTTAACCGAAAACCGACCAATTCGGTTTGGTTTCGATTCGGCTAACTGATTTGGACACCTCTAAGGAAGATCCGGAAGAGGAGAATGTAGAAGGGCATCAACTGTGGGATGGGAATACGAAGAGTATTAACATTGGTATATATTTCAAGAACAATAAGGCTATCTAGGATGTCATGGCTGCATAGTCCTTGAAAAGAAGTATGACGTACCGGACACTTGAGAGCAGAAAGAAGACATAGGCAGTGGAATTTTAACTCACGGGCCTAAATATCCCCAGGAACTACTGCACGGGGCAACTTGTGCGTAGAGTATAAGAGTGTCTGAGCAGCCATGTTTAGGGGTGTGAAGGATGATTGAATGGGTAGAGAAGACAACTATTCAGATGCGAACATTGGGCGCGAGGATAGAAATGTGACCTCCAAAGATATTGCCGCTCTTATTATGCCCTATATAATGAAGGAACCAGGGTACAAGGTGAAACACATTCAAACAGAAATCGACAATCGGTTCTAGGTAAATTAATGTTAATGAAATATGGTGAATTTGTGTTAATGAATTTATTGTAATTTATTGAATTTACCGGTTCCAGGTAAGGGTTAGTTATACGAAAGCCTGACATGGCAGGAGAAAAATGATTGAGGCAATCTTTGGGGCATGGGAAACCAATTTTAGAGAACTGCGCAAATATTTGGCCGCGGTGCAAGCGGCGAAACTAGACACAGTATTGCAGTTCAAATTCCAAAGAGGCATGGAAAATTGTCATAGACGAATCTTGAGATATGTGTTCTGGGCGTTTGGACCCTCCGTGCAGGGATTCCAAGCGTGTTGCCCGGTGTTGTGCATCGATGCAACCCACCTTCGCTGGTCGTTCAAAGCAAAACTTATTACAACAGTGGTGAAGACCTCAAACAACAATGTTCAGTCAGTAGCATTTGCGGTCGTGGACGATAAGACGACCCACAATTGGAAATGGTTCCTGAAATACGTACAATTGAATGTTCTTGGTGATCTTTGTACCTGCATTATCTCTGATCGCCATCAAGATATCATTTCAGCTATGGAGAAGATATTTGAGAAATACCCAGGAATGGGAGTCCACACCTATTTCTCGCAACATGGATCATCCAAGTACCGACTTGTTATTCAAAAACTCCGAACATTGTTATCTAGCCGCTGAGAACGTCTAAAATTTTACGATGACTATTTGGTTTAACTGAATTGTGAAAGGAGAAAGGAAAACGAAGCTGTTAGAAATCTGGGAGGAGTTCGCTACCAAGTATGCGAATCCTTTTGAAACAGAATTAGGCTCGCATATTGATTATGCGAACTCTTAACGCATGTCACATGGGTTTCTCTAATTTGTCCCGGATTAACCTAATTAAAATTTTAACTCCCTTATGATAATACTTCATGGATTTTGGAAAAGGTGTTTAGTGATGTAATTTTAAATTAGCTTTTATTTTATGGCGGGTACCCAAATTTCACCGAATTCTTAATAATACCCAAAGTTTAACTTTGTCCCGAGTATACCCAACTCGAAAAGGTCAATTTACTAAATAAACTATCTTGCTTATTGAAAAATATTGGTAGATTGATGGTAACTTCAAACGTGTTTTATCGCAAAAGGATTATAATTTGGATTTAATAATTACTAATCAAATAGTATTCTTTATTATAATTTGATTTAATTAATTATGTATAATTTTATAATATTTTTTATTTAGAATATGATTTGAATTGAATTTATTAATAATTGAAATTTTTTTTCCATTAGATTGAAATATTCTTTTGTTTAATTAAATATGATTTGAATTTAATTAATAAATTATAAATAATTATATAACATTTATTATTAGAATTAAAATTTGAATTTAATTAATTAATAGTTAAAATGATATTTTTTTATTAAAATATAATTTAAATTTAATTAATTAATTATTATATATAATTATAAAAAAAACAATTTTACTTTCAAATATTAATGGAAACCAATATTCTCTCATCCATATTTGTATATGTGTTATTATAGATTTTTATAAGTATGAAAATTGTTACATCAATCAAACTGAGATATTTCCGGTGAAAATGAACCCTTTTTTTTCCCGCACTTCTATAAGCTAAAGTTTCGAGCTAATACATATCGGTTATTTTTGTCAATTAAAAGTAAAAAAAGGGTTGTTTTTGTCACTTAACGTTAAAGGGCCATATATGTCAAAGATCTAAAATGGGGTCATATTTGACATTTTCGCTATTTTCCCTCTTGTTCAATTCGTTATTATTTTGTTATTATTATTATTACTTGTGAAATCTTGTTCCCAGCGGGTAGAGGCTAAGGGGAAGCATCGTGGTTTTAGCAGATTACAAAACAACAGAATGCGATTCAAAAGTGGCCGCTCAAAGCGCCGGCTCCAACTCTAGCCAATTCTTACACATCACCCGACGCCCAAGATCTACACCCTTCAACCCGCAATCCTATGGAAGGTATTCCCTAAACCCTAAAAATTCTCCCTTCTTTGACTTGTTTTTACTTTCCGGAATATGATTTGACTAGAGATTTCTGGGTTTTCTTTGCCTTCTCAATCGCTTGATTTTTTTTTTTTTTTTTACATATAATTATCAGTCTGAGAGAGGTGGGCTGAATTAGTTGGCATGTAATCATCGGACACTCTGATCTAAACCCATTCTATATTTGGCAACTATCATAATTCCAGGATCACTTCTTTTTCATTTAACTTGCATTAGCTTTCTATTTGAGGACGCTCGTGTCCTGCCTTGTTGGAAATCATTTCTTTTCTTTCTGAATACATTTCTGTTCAAATCTAATCTTTTTTATCGAATAAAAGGTCCAATATTGCAAAAATTTAGTGGTTGACTAGTGTTAGAGGGAAACTTTCAGTGCTTTGTTTTAATTTAGAATATGCATACCTCTAATTTTATGATCATGGAAATATTATGGCATAAATGTAGAATGAGAATAAGCTTGGCTTTTCTGAACTTGCTGTGGGTGAGTTCAGATGGCTCCTGATTTTTGGTTACTAGAGTTCAATGACGACTGTAATTATCGAGGTGCTCTTTTTTAGGATGAGTCTTGTTTGCAGCTTGAGAGTTCTCAACTGAATGCTTTATAGGTTTATATATATATATATATATATATATATATATATATATATATATATATATATATATTTTTTTTTTTTTTTTTTTTTTGCTGGATATATTTTGCTGACCGTTATTGTTTATTGCTCTTACATATATTTTTAAACTCATAATCAAATGAGCATTTTGAAAGATTTGTGTGATGAATTATCCTATAGAGAAAACAAAAATCCTGTTAATTCTAGGAATCTTGTTCAGTTCCTGATAGATAGTGATAAAAGAGGTTATCAGAATTTTTTTTAAGGTATGATTTGTATTTGTGTCCTTTGTCTGACTGTGGAAGCTATTCTGAGGAGATAAAAGCAAGACGAAAAGGAAACTTAACTACTTAAGATGGTATGCATCTTTTTGAATTTTCTCATGGTGGCAGCCTATAACATATCTGCTCTAGGACCTTCTCCATGTTACTATGTTAGAGCGAAGCTGGGCTCTTGGTTGAGGCAACACACAACCTAAGCTTGATGTCTTGGTCTAAGCCAGGCAGTTATAGTTAGTAATTTTGGCCTTTTGAGATTTTCAAGGCATTAAGTGCTGAATAATTGGAATACATTTAGAGAGTCTGCATGAGATTGATCTATGCATGGAAAGTTGTGGATTTGATGGAGATCTTTTTTTTAGTGATTAACTGTGTAATTTGTGTTTCTTAATTTATGTACTCTCTTTGTCCCCAAAAAAGTGTCATTTGGAAAATTGTATGCTCTAATATCTAATAAAATAAAGTGTTTCGTTGTAGATTTTAGTAAACAGTACAATACTTTTCCATTTGTACCCTTTGTCACCAAAGTTGCATATGAAGCGAGTAATGTGGTCTTTCAGATTTTTTATGTTTATTTTATTTAAGTAATCATTTTATGTAGACAATGTTCATTTGCTGGTTTCTAACGGGAGGTTTGATTTTGTGGTTTTTTTTAGTGATTTAATCTTCTTTTAGTGTTCTTTTGGTGTTAAGATCTTGCTCTGCTAAAATGATAGTCCTTATTCCTTGTAGGAATGACCAAAAACAATTGAACCACTTTCTTCTAATTGACCACTGCATATTGAATATTCTTTCCTCTTAATTTTTGTTGCCTCCTGTATGAGTCTAGATGAGCTATTTTGAGAAGTAAAAAAGTTATTCTGGTAGCATATGTTAATTTTATGTTCAAATTTGTTGGTATGTTGTTTTAGCCTTGGAAAATAACTTGATGGTGCGATTAGATAGGTTCAAACTGTTGGGAGTTTGCTTTTGTTCTGGATTATGTTGTTCAAGCAACACTTCAAAATTCCAAATTTTTATACGAGGTGTCTGAAACTGAACATCAATTCTGTATTATCCCTAACAAGGTTGAATGGAGCTAAGTTTGAAATTGTCCTGAACCAGGTGGAATATGGTCCTGGATTCTGCATTTTTCCATTCCTCATCTGGAAAAGTTCTGTTCATAGTTCATGAAAATATGCTACAAATGATTTTTGTTGATGGAAGATGATTCTATGGTAAATTCTTTAGAAAGAGGAATTTAGTTAGAGGGCTTGATATATCCAACTGATACGGTATATCTACAACCTGATTACTCCACTCCGCGGTTTTCTTACTTAATAAGTATTGGAACATTCACCTCTCTTTGGACACTTTTGCATACGTATGTAGCACATTTCTGCTTTGCAGACTCTGTTAGTGTTTATTTTTTGAACATCTTTTTTAACTATGAATGCTGCATTTGGTGTATTATGATTAGCATTTAACTCCTCGGAAAAATGAGGATTATTTTTTGGTGTTGAGTGGGGTCATATTATGCTGTTAGATAATGGTGGCCAAAATGTTGTGGATGTTTTAATCAAAAAATTGCCTTTCAAAAAAAAAAAAAAAAAAAAAGCTTGCTAGTGCAGGGTATGTAACCTGTGATTCTTAAATACTTGTTGCAAAACGGCCTATATGATTCATTGGTAAGCTAAAATACTAATGACAGCTGAATGTTGCATAATTGGCTTGCCGACTCTGCTTAAAAGCCCCATACTGGTTATCCCAAAAGCTCTAGTGGCAATTCAATAAACATTGTTGACTTCTCTTTGTATTTGCATTTCTTTTGTGTTTCTGCTTGCCTTGATATCTTGGGATACTGTGATAGACCATGTTTGTGTTGAAATTACTTTTTTTTTTCTAATTTATAAAAATTGCCTCCCAATAAGCATTAAATATTGGTAATAACCTGTTATTTGACAGGTGTATCCCCTGATCAGGAATCTGTTGGGTCTGGGACAAAAAAGTCTAATGTATCATCTGGTAGGTCTCGTAATTGTAAAGAGTTTCTCTATAGGTTTGTGGACAGTGAAATTCTGACTGCCAACCTTGAGGACTGGTTTGAATCCATATTGGAAAAGTCAACAACTGAAAAGCCTGTGTTTGATGTTCCTTTTGAGTTGATAGAACTTCAAAAGTTTGACTATGCATTGGAAGGAGTTTCATTTCAGCAGCTTATTCGAATGCCTAATGCTATCTATGGATCAACATCTGATGCTGTAGAAGCAACTGCTTATCTAGCTATTGAAGATTTTTTACATGCCAGTATGAAGGGTTTGTGGGAGGCATTCTGGAGTCAGGATGATCCCATGCCTTTCTCTGTAGCCTGTATGTATAATGCAAACTTAAAATTTTATCAGGCTGAGAAAGCAATAGGTAATGGAAAGCTTGGAGGACTCTGTGCCACTGGTATATTGTTGAACAACCCTAGGCATCCACATGGGAAATGGGATCAAATTCTTGAATTGGCACTTCTGAGGCCTGATATTAGAAGCCTTTCTTCTTGGGGAATTGATGAGCAGCCTTCGTTCTCTGTTCTTGGCGAGGCCCTCTTCTATGCTCTACGCATGCTGTTATCAAGAAACTCGGGAAGATCGAATTTTTCTGAGTGTTTGAACTGTGTCTTTGTTCTTCTTGTTGATTCTCAATATGGTGGGGTTGTTAAAGTTGAAGGAGATGTAAATAAGATGGAGTTTGATGTGAATAATGTTTATCAGTGTTCTGCAGATTGGATTAAAAAACATTCTAGAGTTTCAGTCTCTCCAATTGATAGGATCTGGAACAAGCTTGGAAATGCCAACTGGGGAGACATTGGAGCTCTCCAGGTGCTTTTTGCAACTTTCCACTGTATTATGCAATTTGCTGGTATGCCAAAGCATTCTATTGAAGATTTAGCAGCTGATCATGGCTCTCGCCTACAAACAAGAAGAGTGGAACGACAATTGGGTGATGTCAGAGTCAATGGAAATGGTCTATTTCGGTTTCACCAACAAACTGGTTCTCCTGAAATTGTTGAAGTTCAGGATGGATCAGTTAAAATTGAGCCTGAAGAATCAATAATGAAACTGGAGGTAGGGTCTGTATTATGGTTGGAGGATTCAGACCAGCAAAGGGGTTATCAAATTAATGATATCCTATACAACGGTGAACTAGAGTATTACATTGCTTCACCCGTTGAAGATCCAGGAAAATCCCTGTTTCTTTATGTCGGTTCCCATCCTTCTCAGCTGGAGCCAGCCTGGGAAGACATGAATCTCTGGTATCAAGTTCAGAGGCAGACAAAAGTATTGACAATTATGAGACAGAAAGGCATTTCTAGCAAATATCTACCACAATTGAGTGCTTCAGGCAAGATTATTCACCACGGTCGGTGTCATAAACCCATTTCAGGTGGAAAATGTGATTACCTTTGGTGTGGTACCCCAATTCTTGTGACAAGCCCTGTTGGTGAAACAGTTGCAGACATGGTAAGTTCTGGCAGATTTGGTGTAGATGAGGCCATCAAGTGTTGCCATGATTGCTTATCTGCACTAGCTATTGCCTCATCTGCTGGTATTCGACATGGTGATATCAGACCAGAGAATGTAATTTGTGTGAGATCCGGTGTAAGATATCCTTATTTTGTCCTTATTGGCTGGGGTCATGCCATTCTTGAAGATAGGGATCGGCCTGCAATGAATCTCCATTACTCCTCAACTTACGCTCTCCAAGAGGGAAAGTTATGCTCTGCCTCAGATGCAGAGAGCCTGGTGTACATGCTTTATTTTTGCTGCGGAGGGCCTATAGCTGATATGGACTCAGTTGAGGGGGCACTGCAATGGCGAGAGGGCTCTTGGTCCCGAAGATCAATTCAGCAGAAGCTTGGTGATGTTTCAACAGTGTTAAAAGCATTTGCTGATTATGTAGACAGTTTATGCGGCACTCCATATCCAATCGATTATGATATATGGTTAAGAAGATTGAGGAGAAATATTCACGACGAAGACCATGGCAAGGAAATTGACACTTCAGGCTAGAAAATTTTGAGTGCCCCAACTAGGAAACAAACCTGAGCCTCATCCGTATTGTTTTTGTCTCATTGACTGTAATTACACAGAATGTTCCCCTTTACATATGGTCATTTCGAAGCTCAAAGAAAAGTTATCTGCTGAACGGTGGGACAGTTTTTGGAGTGTATGTTTTCAATTTGGAGATGATGAGCTCCCACATTGTGGTATTCAGCCTTGCACTTCTATCAGAAAAAATTCTGGCACACAGCGCGCTGCCGCAGGTTATGTAGAAGGTCAAATATATATAATTGGGTTTTGTTTTATAGATAAAGAATACATTGTATTATTTGATATTCGTTGTGATGGTTGGCCAGTAATTTGTATCATTTGATTAAGCTATATGATAGGTACATGGTTGATGACCTAAGCAATTTTGTTCTGTGAAATCCCACACTTTGGTGTACAGGAATTAATCTTTCAGGGTGCCCAACTCCCATTTCTCTCTCTCACTCACAACACCTGTGGCTTCTGCAAACATGGGAGCCAAAATCTGTATCTGCTTTCAATACAAATGATTCTTTTGCCCCCTTTGGAAGAGGAATGTTTCGGCTTAAGTACGTACAAGTACAAAGAGTGTTTATAAGTATGAGTTTTTAACTCATTAGTTAGTTCCCTTAGTGTTTCTTAAGCCTAAAATTTTAACTTACAAGTTTGATCAACTTGCAAGTTTCGAGCTTAGTAACTTGGAAAAAATCTCCTTATAAGGAGATTTAGTTTGATCATGTAAAACACAATAATACCCTTAATCTGTCATTTTAACTACTCATTAAGGTTTTTTTATGTAATTTCAATTATTTTAGATTTTTGTAAGCTGTATTTAACTTATTTTTAACCAACTTATAATTTAAAAATAATAATTTGTACGCAATCAATTAAAAAGTACAAGTTTAAAGAAACACCCTCAAATTTAATTTTTTTTTTTTTAAAAAATTATTGTTTTTTCTTTATATTTAATTATAATTAATGTGTTGATGTGAATTGTTCGTACAAACCATAAACTCGCTCATTGAAGCTCGCTCCAAAGCTTAATACGGTAAGCTATTTAGCTTGAAGGTAAATTATTAAAAAAAACAAGGGAACAAATTATATATATTCACAAAAGTACATAGCACCTAATTTTTAAAATGTAGTAAAATAATAAATATTTTTATGGCAAGTATACCCTTGCAACTTAGTTTTCACAAACATCTCAAAGAAAAACTGTGTAGCCGTGGCCCTTCCTCCAGCAAGGTGGCCAACCAGAGCATCTCGGATCACTATTAACCACGTAATAGTTATAAGAGAATAGGAGTAAAATTCTGTTTTAAAAATACTCCTATTCTTTTTAAATATTTACTAAATTATATTTAATAAATTACTGCTACTAATTATTAAATTACTACTATTAGAATATTCCAAAAATACCTATATTCCTTTTGTTTAATTTTATATTAAAATTAGTTTTATTTTATGCATAAATGTAAGAAAATATTTATTGTTATTCTAACGACATCATGGTTCATAAAAGATCATATATTATTGATTTTATTGAATATCATAGGTTTATATTAATTATCTTATTTCATATTAAATATTAATATTGAAATGGTTATACTCTAATTAAATTCAATTTTAGAAAAATTTGTATAAGACAATTATGGTAATTCTTGACAAGCAGGTATAATTTTTTTATTTTCATAAATTAGCTTATCTTATTACATAATTTTAAAGTGTTCAATATAATTAATAATAGTAAATTCAATCAATATAGTATTTCACTTAATAATAAATATTTATAATAGCAATTTAGAAAAATAAAAATACAATGATTTTTAAAAAAAAAATTATAACTTTTAATAGATGATATAAAGATTTCAAAATAAAACATTATAAACAAGTAATTTTATATCATCTAAAATAGAAAATAAAAATTAAGATATAAAATAAAAAATAATTTGAAAAATAGAAATTTGAAGTGGTATTATTTTTAATAAAATAATATAAGAGTAATGATTTAATATTAGGTTTAATTTCTACAAAATAAAAAAAAAATTACAACTCATTATTATTTACATAATTAATAGAAATTTTTTTAATTAATTTAAATTAAAATTAATGATGTATCTGCTAAAAAATTATATAAAGAATTAAAATTAAAATTAAATAATTTAATCAAATATTTTAATTCTAATTTTCAGATATAAATTAAAATATTATTAAACTCATAAAACATATATATTAATTAATTCAATATAAAAATTAAAATTCTTTTGAAGTTATTTATAATATATATATTGAATAAACATAAAAAGAAATATATCATAAAATTTAGAATCATAAATAAGGGGTAATTACTATTGGGTCGTTAAGGCTCGAACCAGCAACCTTCAACAAGGTTGAAAGTTTGTTAACCAACTACACCAAACACTTTTATTGTATTGGTGTGATGTGATAAAATTTTATTGTGTAAAGCACAACCATTCACCTTTTATGACTATACCAATTATCTATTCTTTCAATTAAGATTTTATTAAATAATTACATATTTATTTTTTTATCATCCTAGACAAGTCTGAAGGTTAGAAGAAAAGTTTAACGTTTTTGGAAATTGTATCATCGGGTCCCTAACGTTTTTGGAAATTGTATCATCGGGTCCCTAACGTTTGGAATAATAGACTCTAAGGCCTTTCCGTCCAAAAACGGCGTTAATCAACGGAAAAAGTCAACGATTTTTTTCTCCAATAAATATTTCATTTCCTTAAATTAGAAATATGAGTTTTCTAATATTTGTTAATTTCTGCAAATAAAAAATATGAGTTTTC
>CANUEY010038113.1:0-61910 GCA_948099555.1 Croton setiger
TCTTTATTGTGATCTATATATATATATATATATATATATATATATATATATATATATATATATATATATATATATATATATATATCACCATATTTGATTTGAAGACTGAATAAAGTATTAAACGATTTATTTTAAAAAAAAAAATGAAAAAAATAATAATAAAAGAGCTTCAATGCATACTTGGGAGAGAATATTCTAGCTTGCTCTTATTTTGTGTATGAACGTTTGCCATTCCTAGCCTTGCATCCTTTTGACTTTCAAATGATGTCTGAAAAAAAAAAAAGAAATTGTTTAAATATTCAGATAACTCAGACAAATTTGTAAGAGAAAAAATAATAATTATAATGTCAACTAAGCTAAATATAACAATATGTGATTTTATCCTTATGTTTTAACATATTTAACTATTTTACTTGTAACTTTTCAAAATAGTATGTTTTCTCACTTTATTTTATTTTTATTAAACTAAAAAGTTCCTCCAACTATTTTTCATGTTTTTTTCAATTAAAAATTGAATTTCAAGAACCAAAGACAAATTTATCATCTACTTTCTAAGCTCCTGCTATGTTAGAAGGATCAAATGTAAAATTTATCATTTCACAAACCTTCTTTTCAATTGCCAATTGCCACAACCAAATAAAGTATAAAAATAAAGCCCTGAGAGGAATCATATTCTGGCCTAACCTTCTTCATTTGATCAATGGAAAATGCTGATTTTTGCATTTGAAATTTTTGGGTCTCATGATCCGTATCCATAACCCACAGGTATTTTCCTCTCTAGCTAACAGAAAGTGACTCCAAGGATACCAAACAATTCCTCTTCTCTTGGGTATTCTATTTATGGTATTCGATCATTTAACCGACCACCGAAGGTTTTTAAATAAATGGATTGTTCTTCATCGACGGTTCTGAGATGTTTAAGTTTCTTTTCATGATTCATCTTTACTTCGACTGCTGATCGTCGATGTTGGTGGAAAGAAAAGGGTCACCAGTGTATCTCTTGGTAGCCTTGATTCAGCCAAAACATGGTTGTGGAGGCAGCGACCAAACCAAGTTTCCGATTATGCTCAAAGAAGAAGATGAACTTTAAACTAAAGTTATATATTAGTCCCTTAAATTTTTTTCCATTGCAAAAGATATTGGTAATTTTAAATTTGATCATTTAATTTGTCTTAACCATGCATTTCTCACAACAGATAATGGAAACACAAAAATAATTATTATTATAAATTATTTTATTTTATTATTTTTATAAATTATTTTATTATTTTGACCTGCTTTTATTTTATTATTATTTTAATCTTGACTTTATTATTTCATTTTTTTATTTGTAAAAATAATAAAATAATAAAATCAATATTAAAATAGTCAAATTATCATATATTTAATAGAAATTAGACGGAATGAAATAATTATCTAACAAAAGTAAAAAACGGAAATAAAGAGTTAATTTCAAAAAGCATAATCATATTTTTGTATTTTTGGTAAAATCCAAGGAGGTAAATGTAAATTTAAAAGAAAAAATATCTGGCCTTATAATCTAACACCCCTACAAGATGGAGAGCATACTCTGAACTTGAGAATGAATAAAAAATAGAAATTTGGGAATTGGTGGAGACTCGTTGAACAAAAACAAACAACTCTTTTGAACACTCTTACGATTAATCGCAAGGTCTTAAAGTGTCAATAAATGACTCTCAATCAAGAGTAATAAATGAGATAAGTAATAAGTCAACTGTGGCTGATATACATATTCAATTGGCTTCAGGCCAATGTTTCATAGCCTACGTCACATATATGTTAACGAGTCAATTTTAAATCTGATGATAAATGTAATTTATTGCACAAGGATAAGGATATCTTTGTCCTCTTTTTACTTTTATAAATTCATCACTCTTTTAGAAAAAGGAGGTGCTACTTTCTAAATCAAAATGTCTCTTTGGGATCAAAGTAACCAACCCTTTTCCACTCTTTAAAGTTATTGCACTTCCCAACTTTCCTCCAAGAGAAAGCTAGTTCGCTCATTTGAGTCTCCTAACATTATTGAGTTTTAGTGACTTCAATTAGAGACTTGGTATTGCAGCTGGTTATGTTCAAAATTAGGTTCTCTATATGCATAAATCAAGTTTGGATGATCTCTCCATCTTTCATTGTGTGTTTGAATAAGGGTCACACCTCCTTTGGAGCTATCTAATAATTCCTTTAGTGATATTACTTTGTTATTGGTTATCTTGTAGTATGACATATATCATATGAATGTCCACTAAGGTGCACAACCCACACACTCTTACATGTTTAGTCATTCATATGGTAATGCTTTGCGCCAAATAAATATCTCATAACATTAGTTTTAGTGTCATTTACCTAATAAGCCTTTCTTAAGTGTTGTTGACACTTTCCAAATTATTGTACATTTGCAGTTACTAACAAGTTTTTTTGACAATAGCTTCTCCACTTGACCAATCAACCATTCTTCTCTTCATACCTAATATCCCTTCTTATTTCTTAAACAATTTGGATCAAGGAAATGTTTGGGAAAATCCATGTTGGGAGCATCTTGCATTTAATCTCTTAAAACTCTCATACCACTTCTCAAGTTAGTACTTCCATAATTGTTCATTACGTCTCATCTCTATAACCAACCACTACTCATAAGTAGTTATTCTACATGTACAAGACTTCAATAAAGAATCTTTTGTATCTCAACATCCATAGCAATTGCTTTATGAACTTAAACTCGACTTGTTCAGTATTACATCGAATACTATGCATTAATTAACAATTAAACACATCGATATATTTTTCTAAAAGGAAATATTTCGATTAATTAATACACATATTTAACCTGATATTAAGAGCCAATCCAAAATTCAAAGATTAAAAAAGAGGGAGTTTATACCAAGTAGCACACTTTTACACTTTCATTTAAAAATATAACACTCAATTCATATTTAAAAATATAACACTTTTTGTATCTACTATTATAACCATTTGACAATAAATTATTTTTCTTATGCAAAGAAAAAGAAATTATGTATATGTTTTACAAATAAAAATGTGAAAGTTACAGTAAACATCAGCCATGTTCACAGAGGACGTGGAACCAATGTCGCTGCTACATCCGCTGACGGCCAAAGCACCACCACCAAATCAAAGCCTAAAAGTCAACGATTCCATGAACACTACGGCAGCCCTTACAACCGTTTAGAATGGCGAAAATTTTCAATTTTAGTTTCCATTTTTAAAACTTTTCAAGCAATTTTCAAGGCTTTCAATTGATCATTTGGAAGATCTAAAGGTACCAATAGACTCGTCTCTCCAAGAATTTCAATTTGATGTAGTAGTTTGCTTCGATCTATGCCGTTTTCTGATGGCCAAAGAGAGAGAAACAATCTATATTTTGCTTTTTTGGCCACATATAGCAGATCCATAAGAAAATAAAATTTGGAATCTACGAGTCGAGAGCTCTCCAATAACATATCATTTGTTAAGTTTCATCGTTGTTGCAATTTTCTGATGACTGGTGGCAAAGAAGATGAGGATGACATAGCTGTTTTAGGATTTCAGTTATTTTTTCTGAAGTATATTTATGTTTACTGAATTATATTTACGTATACTGAATTATATTGATATTTACTGAATTGTATTAACCTTTAAGAATCATTAAGCGTCAATAAGAATCAACAATAATTTTGATGTTTTAGTGTGATTCTTTGAGTTTTTATGTTTTGTTATATTATATTCTTTAGATTCAATAAGTGTTAATAAGAATCAATTATGATTATATTTTTTAGATTCAAAATGAATATGTAAAATCAATAAAATTTAATAAGAATTAGTAATTTTTCAATGTTTATTAATTTTTATTGAAATTTACTAAATTTTTTATATTGAATATTATTGATGTTTATCGAAATTTAATAACCTCTGTTATATTCATCTTTTCCACCAGGTTGAAACCTAGCCGCCATGGATACCTAATATTTTCAACGGTGATGAAACATTATTATCGAAAAGATCTCGACCATAAATTATGATTGAGAATCAATAAGAATGAGTAATGATTTTTTATCTTGTTGCTCTTTTCTTTGCTGAATTGTATTTGAAGTTACTAAATTATATTGAAGTTTATTGAATTGTATTAACGTTTACTGTATTGTAGGAGTTATTGATTAGTATTGATTTCTATTCATTTCACTAATTTCTAATGATTTTTATTGATTTATTTATGATGATTTTTATTCATAGTAATAATTTGTATGCATTTAATGAATTATATATTTTAGATTCAATAAGAGACAATAATTCTTTAGGTTCAATATGAATATGCATAATCAATAAAATTCAATAAGAATTAGTAATTATTCAATGTTTATTGATTGTTATTGAATTTTATTGAATTTTTTTTATCTAGTATTACTGAAGTTTATTGAAATTTAGTAATTTTAGTCATCTTCATCTTTTTATTGATTTGAAATCTTAGCCGTCATTGATAATTTGAATTTTTTAATGGTGATGAAATCTAATAAACTATATATCATCGGAAAGCTCTCGACCCATATATTCCGAATATGACCTCAAGTCAAAGCCATCGCTAAAAAGATGATTAATTGAAGTTTTAAAGATTTCGAATCTAAACAATTTTTGAAATCTGATTTGCTTTTTTTTAGATCCTCTAGTGGCCTATTATCGGAGTTCTGATGCAAATGAAGGTTGTCATCGCCTGATTGGTGATTATTGACATTGGTTGGCCATTCCGGCACTGAATAGTAATGATACGCGTGGTGAAAGTTGGTTATCTTATTGATTCACAATTTCGCATATCTATTTCTTATTTTTCAATTTTTTTTTTCATAATTGTTAAATTTATTTTTTATTAGAAGGGGGACAATTGTGGTAGTTTTTGGTCTTTTTTCTTCTAACGTGCTATTTTTTAATTTTAAATCTTGTGTCATTTTTTTATAATTAAACTTGATTTGTGCTCTAAATGTAAAAAAAAAAAAAAAACTATTAATTTGACTATTTCGTTAATGTCATCTAAAATAATTTGGTATGTATCATTTCCTTCTATTTTTCATTTATTTTGTGTAGAGAGATAAACAACCAAATTTGTTAAATTAGATATTTTTCATCAGAGTTTGAAATATTTAAAATTGGTATACTTCATATATTGTCACGTTTTCAAATTTTTAAAGTAAGAAAAAAAAGGCTACAAAAATAAAATAAATTATTATTGTATAAAAATAAAATTCTTTATTCTTTCCTTAAATATTGCTAATACATCTTCTGTGGCCAAATTAGATTTTCAAAACTGTAGTTTTTACTAGTAAAATATTGTAGGTAAAATTTACTTTATTGGAATGGGTAATAACAAAAGTCAACAAAAATTAATATAAAAGTCAAAATTTCATTTTTCTTTAAAAAAAGGTTTACGCCAAATATAGTTTAGAGCATATAATTAGTAGTACTAATAATTAGAAGCAAACAGTGTGGTCTGACCCAGTCTGGTTTGATCCGACAATTTTTAGGATTGAGGGCAGATCGAGTCAATTCGGACCAACATTTTGTTCTAATTTTTTATTTTAAAATAGATGAATCTTTATGTATTTATATAGGATTAAAAAATTTTGTATTTTTATTTAGTACCCTACCTAAACTCGTATATTTTAATGGATAAATCCAGTATAAAGTTAAAAATAATTAAGTGAACTTAAAAGCGTATTTTTAAAAAAAAAAAAAAAACAAATCCAATTTCTATTCCTAATCAACAACATAGAACATGATATTTTTTTTAAAGAATAAAAAAAACACCATCTTCATTATCTTTATGTAAATAATGCTATTGCAAAAAGTTAGAAAAACGATAGAAAATAGAAATAGCCAATAGCTAAAGATGAAAATATTTGATCGCGATAAAAAAAACCGAATAAAAATAGAAAAAAAAATTAAAATGACAGAATTTTGATAAGGCTCGCCCAAATGAGTGAAATCAACCATTTTAAAACCGGATTGTTCTGGATTAACATAGATTTTTCAAAAATTCCGAATTTCTTTTATTTTCTGAGTCATTTAAGAAACTCAACCGTATTAGCCTCTAGGCTGCGGACCGCCCAGACCGGGTCGGGTTGAAAACAAATAAACACAGCAAGTAAAAATAGGAAAACATAATTAGTGGAGTTAAACAACTTTAGTTAAAATGAGTTAATCTTTCTTGAAAGACAGGGTAGTAGTGTAGCGGAAACAGCAAGCTTAAGGCGGGGAAAAAAGAAGCAAAAGCTAAAAAAAGCAAAGCAAAGCCTCCAAAAAGCAACCGCAATCTCTCCCTTCTTTCTTTCTTTCACTCCAGGGGGAGAGAGAGAGAGAAGAGATATAAAGGTTTTAAACGGATAAAATTCTCAACAAATCATTTCTCCTTCTTACTCTGAGTTATTCACTTTCAATTGAAGAGTTCTTCTTACTAAGAATTTAATCCAAGCTTCTCTCTATTTTGTGGCTGCCGAAACAGAGAGATTGAGATTGATCTAATCAAAGAAATATTGGCTCTGCAGATCTAGATCAACTGTTTTTTTAAGGTACATTGTTTTTTTTCCCTACTTTATTTCTTTTCATTTTCGTTTATTTTGCTCTGTTTTTTGTTTTTTGGTTCTACGATGGAGAGAGGCGTCTTAATATTGAGTAAATTGTTTCACTGCATTCAACCAATATTTTCTTGAGAAACTAACAAAACTTGAGTTTTCCGAACACACGCAGTGGCAGAGAAGCTATGTAATATATGGTTCTGTTTATATCTAAAAACAGAGAGGATCGACGCTCAAACAAATAACAACTTCAATTCCGTTTTCGTTTCATTTAACTTCTTTCCATTTTCTCGGAAACCAAACAGATACTAAAGTAAAGGTGCCATTAAGTATAATTGTCTTCAAAGCAAGAATTTTATTTATTAACAATGATTAATGTTTTTCTTTAATAAAAAAAATGAAGTTTTCTACACAAATCGTCTCTTTTCTCTGCAAAATAAAATGAGAGTCAAAATAAGCGACGAGTTGAATGACCAAAGCAACCTGAATATCATACATATTAAAGTCATAAAGAATAGTACGATAGAAGGGTAAAATCGTCAGAAAGGTAAAATTAACTAGACTTGCAAGCAAAGGAAGAAGTTGAAAGATTCCTTTACTCATCATTTGCTCGCACGGCTTCCGATAAAAATATTTTGTTCAAAAATGTTAAAAAAGAAGAGATGTAGAGAAAGAAAGAAACAGAGGATTCTTTACTGTTGATGAAGATATTATAGCCACTTACATACCAGAAAGATTCACCTTTTTCTCAATTTGTTAATTACTTGCACACGTTAACTGATGCACGCCAAAATGCCAATTTGATAAGCAAGAACAAACAAGAAGCCGTTACATTATGTATGAATGTAGTCGTTATCTTCTTCTTTTTTCTTTCTTTATAAGAATAGGAATGTTTTTTGTGTGACTGAGATTTGATTTCATGTACAATTACGAATTTATTCTGGGTAAGTTGAGATTGATTTGCTTCCGTTTTCGTTAGGTTTAGTCATTTTCAATTTGACAAGTTGTGGGTGGGTCTTGCTGGAACTTACACCCACTCATTAAATATGTAGAATTTATACATTTCGAATCAGAATCTCAATGGATTCGTCACTTTATGCATATCATATAATTGCCGGAGGAACTCTAATTTCATGAACATATAAATTAGTGATTGATCTCAAATTGAAACCGATATGTGGCCATTTTTCTCGGTATAAAACAAAAAGAGAAGAGCCAAATTGAGGTCATATGTAGGCTTTTTGACTAGCTATCTCAGATGACGTGGGTTATTTTTACTGTTTCTGGTATAATAGTAGTACATAGAATTTTATTCTGTGTGACAAATGTTAAGAATGCTAACTAAATGCATTGATTGTATTGTAGGTACAGAAATGTAATGATAAGACCAGAACCGATATAATAATTTCATAGTAAGCGGCATGTATTGATGCTTCTGTGTGGTTATTAATGAAGGAGGAGAAATGGAGAGTGGCAGCAGCGACAGCAGAAATCATAACCATGCTGTTATGCTTAAAGACTCTTCATCATGGTTTAGCCAATTTAAAAATGGGTGTAATCCCTGGATGGCTAGATATGTTTATGCCTTGATTTTTCTCCTTTCTAATCTTCTTGCTTGGGCTGCTCGAGATTATGGCGAATCTGCTTTTCCTTTTCCTGAATTGGAAAGTAAGATTAATATTGCATCTTTTTTCAATTTTATGTTTTGAATTGGAAAGTAGAGTAAAGCTGATGTGGTTTAGGTGTGAAATTATATACACAGGATTGAAAGTATGTGCCGGTAAATCTGACTGTTTGGGTGCTGAAGGAGTTTTGCGTGTCAGCTTCGGATGCTTTGTATCCTTTCCCTGAATTCATATTCAAAATACTGACTAAAATTGAGATTATGAGTTTAAATCATAATTTAAACAGTAGTTTAATGGGTTAATGTTAGATTAGATATCCTTAACAATGCTAATAGATATTTTTTATGATAATGTTTGCGTCAACTGTTGGAACATCAAAGTTTTTTGATTCAAGAGGTGCATGGCATTCTGGATGGTGGTTTGCAAAAATTATTTTATGGATTGCATTATCAATCCTAAGCTTTTTGATTCCTGCTGGGTTTATTCGAATATATGGTTAGTTGATCCAAATCCAAATTATTTGTGGCTAACGTTTCTTCTAATTTTCCTCTTGATTTCTAAGCTTAATATGATCTTCACTTCATTTTACAGGAGAGATTGCGCATTTTGGTGCTGGGTAAGCTGCTGTTATAATTAGTAAAAAAAACTTGCTACAAAGTATTTTTTTATCTTACTTTAAAGTAATTAATGCTATTAGATTCTCTAATTAAATAACTAAATTTGCAGGGTATTTCTCCTGATTCAGCTAATAAGCATCATTAGTTTTATCACATGGCTGAATGATTGCTGTCTATCTGACAAATATGCAGAAAGATGGTATGTTTAATTTTTAATTATTCTCAGCATTATATACATAAATCCATCTTCACAATCTTGGAGAATCTTCTCTTAATATATACTGATTAAGAGCACAATTAGGATAATATATTACTTGGAAATTTGATAATTTCAGATTCGGCATTTAAATTTCTACCAAATCTTCCCCATTTGCCTTTTTTTTAAATAGAAAATCTTCCCCATTTCAGTTCGTAACATTTTTCATGTTTTTTTCTTTCTTCTTTTTTAATTTCTATTTATATAATTTTGTTAATCAATTGATTTTTTCCTCTACGCACCTCGTGATGAGGAAGGAGATGCAGCCCATTCTATTTTTTTTTTTAAATCAACTTTAAAATTAGTCAAACTTTTCTGAAAAATATCTTCTTTTTTTTAAATTTTATTGTGTCGTACAAAAATTATTTGTTAGATCCGATCTAACATGTGAATAATAGAAATCTTTGATTCAATAAGATTGTATTTTCAATTATTTAATATTTTTAAAGTATTAATATCCTCAAATTTTATAGATTTGGAATGAGATTTTTTTATTAAAATTATATTTTATATTCAACTTAATAAAGTTTCGAATAGTGATTTTTACAAGTTTAAGTTTAAGAAAGAATTACAACTTCTTATGTCATGGGTGTTGAAAGTAATTATACAATTTGTTTAATATCTAACAATGGGATGCTTACCCGCAAATTAATTATTTTTACCTTTGGTGAAAGAGATAAGCCAGATGAGTAAAAAATATGGGAAATGCGCTAAAAATCCCTTGTATTGTAGCAAATTCTGACCTCTCCAGTCCAAATGACGTACAACTTGGAAGAAAACGTGTTTCTCGTTTCTGGTTATGGATGACATGTATGTAGGTTATTAGTAGAGTGCCGTGATGATTGGGTTGACGAAACGGTGCGTCATCCATACAACAAGTAAACTCTTCCTTCCTTTCTCTTGTGTTAACCTCGCCGTAAAATGGACTGTGGCAGTCCGGTTAGCATGCCGGTGCTCGGCTGCGTCCGCGGCAAACAATACCGGTTAGGTATGGGGAAGAGTCGTGTTTGAATCTCTAATACAAATACAATTGAAAAATTGTTATATTAGTTATAAAGTAAAAAATTGACATTTAACTAATAATTCAAAGTTGTTGACATTCAAAAAGTGTTTTTTATTTTTAAAGCAAACTAATATATGGTTGAAATGTTTGTATTGCAGCCATTTGCATGTGATGCTATTCGCAACAATTGCATATGTAATATGCATAATTGGGATAATTTTGATGTACATATGGTATGCCCCAGAACCGACTTGTCTACTCAACATTTTCTACATAACATGGACACTTGTACTTCTACAACTCATGACTAGCATCTCTCTTCATCCAAAAGTGAGTTGCTTATTTGCCTTGCTCATCATTTCCATGACATATCTCATCCATTCCAAACCCTTTTACCAATTATTTATGCTTGAAAGTTGAAACAGGTTAGTGGTGGTATCTTGACTCCTGGACTCATGGGTCTGTACGTGGTTTTCCTTTGCTGGTGTGCTATTAGAAGGTATGCTTCTTTCTCTGAGTCAAGTAAGTTTTGCTCTTTTTGTGCTTTTATAGTTCTTCTATATGTTCTCATATTCCCATTTTCTGCATTGAAAGTGAACCAGCAGGTGAAAGTTGCAATAGGAAAGCTGAAGCTTCGCATAGAACAGATTGGCTAACTATTATTGTAAGAACTGAGCTTTTAAAAATATTTCAATTACTAAATTTATTTAATAGCATTCATTTGCAAAATCATAATATCATAATCTTCAACAGAGCTTTGTTGTTGCTCTACTTGCAATTGTTATCGCAACGTTTTCAACCGGCATTGATTCACAATGCTTTCAGGTTTGCTACTGTAACTTTTCAACACTTCTAGCTAGATATCATTAATTTGTTTTCAGAACAGCAAAATTAAAATACAAGTCTCTAACTCTATTGTGGATGCAGTTCAAGAAAAGTGAAAAAGAGGCAGAGGATGAAGTTCCATATGGTTATGGATTCTTCCATTTTGTGTTTGCCACGGGAGCTATGTACTTCGCCATGCTACTCATCGGCTGGAACACTCATCATGCAATGCGGAAGTAATTCTATTTACCGAGGCCTTATTATTACTATTATTGTTATTTAGATATTCCATAACCAAATGTTTAGCAAGTTGGTATGATGATGATGCTTACCTTACTATGTTGCAGATGGACAATTGATGTGGGTTGGACGAGCACATGGGTGAGAGTTGTGAATGAATGGTTAGCTGTTTGTGTATACTGTAAGTACTCACTTGTTCATCAAATTGATTCTAATTAGGATCAGAAAATCAAGTAATATGATTTCAAAAATATGTTCAAAATCATGCTGGTTTGATTTGTCAAATTGATTTAGTGTAGTTAGTTCTTTCTCACTTCGAGTTATATTGTGGCATTATGGTCTCGAAGCAGTTAAATAAGTGAAGTCAAAAATTTGATTTGCAGTGTGGATGCTAGTGGCTCCAATCATTCTCAAGTGGAGACAAAATCCAGATTCCAGTATGGCTTGAGGCAATTTCTACTTAAAAACAACCAATGCATGTTGTATGTTTTTGTATGGTGCATATGCAGCAGTTTCAAACAGAACACAGTTGCAGCATAATATAAAGGAAACAAGCTAGAGGATCATATAACGCACCTTCTTGTACTGATCCTATTTCTTATACTAATTCTTCTGATGTTGTAACTTTGTAATCTATTCATCTGAATGAGCACAAGAGAAAAAGAAAGAAGAAGTGTAATGCAATTTATGCAAATTGATAATTGTACATATAATCAGCTACTACAGAATTAGTTTACGGAAGTACCTCAGCAGGAATGCACCTATTTTAAGATGCTACTAATGAGTTATTAGCATTACTACTATTACCAGATGTGTAATAATCTTTATGGTGTTCAAAATTTTGTAAAAACTGTGAATCTGACCCAACTTGATGGGGTTAGCAAGTTGGGTGCAAACTCAATAGGATGTTTAGTTGAATCATATGGGACATTTACGCGTTCAATTACAATCAAATTATATATTCTTATAGTACAATTTTTAATTTTAGATGAAATTGAAATAAATTAAACTTTTTGTCAACTCATTTTTATTCTCTGCTTTCTTGCAATTTTTTCCATCAACTAAACATGGATGCGGGAATCACAATCAAAATCAAATCCTAATCCTAATCAAGAAATCACAAATACTCTCAAATAATTAGTATTAATGATGTTGTGGTTGACTGCTAGATTTTTCTTGCAATTTTTGATGGAATAGATGACGGTAGTGCTCTGGTCCTGGCGGTGGGGCCATTTTGTGAATCTATTTTGGGATTTCGATCCTTGAGGGTGGTTTCTACGAGGCGAGAAAGGTGCTATAGCCAACGGTGGAGCAAAACCTAGTTTGACTATGGAAAATACTGCTCTCGTTAATCATTCTCATGTTGGATTAGAGGTGGGTTCAATGCCTAAATTATTATTTTCGATGCTTTAATCTTGAAAAAAATAATAATTTCTATTTTCTTGTTTGGTTGTTTGTGAAAATGTAAGAAAATAGAGAATAAAAATGAGTTGGCTGAATACTATGGAAGACCTTTCAAGTTTTAATTTATTTCAATTTCGTCCAAAAATAATAAAAGTAGTATAATTGTGACAAAAAGTATACATTAAGAGTATATCAGCGACAAAGTTTATAATATAATACATTTTTTACAACATGAAAAGTTCAAATGGTATAGCCGGTTAAATTAGGGATGAGAACTTTCCAGTTTTTACTAAAAATCGAATTAAACCGATTGAAAATTTTGATCTCAGGTACCGAAATTTAAAGATGGTTATTTTTTTTAACTGAAAATTGTGGATATTACTCCCTTATTACTAGATGACCCCTATAACATCAGCATGTACCAGAACACGAGCATCCATAAGAGGAGCTTCCAAAAATTTTAATACCAAACTACAAGTCCACAGCACTCCTTGCAAGCAAATCTGCCACAAAATTCACCTCATCTTCACCACCTGCACATCCCAAGGTCTTTCCTTATATCCCTTGATTTCACGAATCAAATTCTTCACCTTACATGAATTAACACTTCCAGATTGCAGTAATTGAATCTGTTTGTAGCTGCATTCTTGTCCAACCTCTCTCCCATGCAAGCTTCAATTCATGCAATATTCCCCACAACTCAACTTCAATTGCACAAGCTACACCAATGGCAGCCTGAAAACCAATAATCTAATCGCCAAAACAGTTTCTAACTACACCAGCACAGCCAGCTTTCCCTGAGACCCCTCTTGCCCCCCATCAGTATTAATAGAAACCCATCCTTGCTCCGCTGCCTGTCATGCGATAAACAGCAAATGAGGCCTATTCATAAGCCCCCGACCAAAACCAGCTTTCAACCAAGATACTCTAACCTGAGCTGCCAATTTAATAATGAACTCTCTGGTCGCCACCGAAGTTTCCTGCCCATTCTAAAAAATTAGTCCATTCCTACGGTTTCAAAGATATCAAACTCCCAAAGCAAACACCACATTCCATGGCTCACCAAAGGATTGAAGAACCATTTGACTAAGATTATCAAGCAACCATCCAACTACATCTATATTTGTAAAAATGGATTGCATAAGATCAGCTGCTTTCAAATTAACCCATAACAATATCACCTGACCACAATCACATAAACCATGCAAAATGTCTTCAAGAGCATTATGCCATAACTAGCTCTCAACTAAAGTATAAAACCCCTCATTGCACGCTCCAAATTGCACATAATCTTCTTATGTGCCACTTCCCATAGAAAAACACAAACTCGCTGCGGAAATCTCAACCTCCAAATTAATTTCCACACACCCAGCTGACCTCCCTCCTCTCTTGTCAAAGATTCATACGATGATTTAACTGTGTAGTCACCTGTCGGGCTCCAATTCCTAGCTACAGAATCAACCAGCGAAAAATCATTAGACAACCAAATAGGCTGCAGAAAACATAAGACATCCTCAGGCAGCCACAACCGAAGCTCATCCCACCTCCAACCAATATCGGGATCCCAAAAATGCCTAACATCTAAACCAATTTCCCAATCACCTAAATGTCTTAAAGAGAAATTAACCAAAGGACCTATAGATCAACCAATTATCAGTCCAAAAATTAGTTAAGACCCCATTCCGAACATCGGCTATAATTCCATCAGAAACCGACTTATATCCGTAGCAAAAAGCCTTCCAAATATGTGATGCACCAACCATAGTAGTAGAACACTATTGCAGCCAACCATTGAGATAATTTTTAACCAAACACTAAACCCAAAGTGAATCAGAGTTCTGAATCGCACGCCAAGAGAGATTCCCCAAAAGAGGTTGATTCATAACCGCTATGCTTCTAATACCCAAACCTCCTGATGCCTTGGGCTTTAAAATGGTATCCCAGTTGATGAGATGGACCTTTGAATCTTGACTACGCCCATGCCACAAAAAATGCTTGCAAATATTCTCTGCTTCTTTACACGCCGAAGTCGGAACGATATTGCATTGTATGGGATACACAGGAATAGAAGCCAAAATCGATTGCACCAAGGAACCCTCCCTTCCATTGACAAACTTTTTGCACGCAAACTCTCCAATCGAGTCTTCATACGATCCAGAATATACCCAAACTTGTTCTGATTAATCCTTTTATGAATTGTAGGCACACCCAAATACTAGCCAAAATCAGAGGTCAAATAAATTGTAGGCACACCCACATGCAGCAGCCAATCCAGAAGCAGTACTCGAATCCACATTAGGAGATATAAATAGATTGGAATTATCAACATTGACCTTCTGCCCAAAAACTAATGCAAAACACTCAAGAACACATAACCACATTCAATTGTTCAATACTAGCTTCAGCAAATAGAACCATGTCATCCGCAAACATTAAATGGAAAAACAACGACCCTCTTTGTGACAACTGAACAAGTTTCCAGTTGCCTCTTCGAACAAAATCCTGAGCTAAATACTCAATCCCATCACAAATAATAAGGTGATAAAGCATCCCCTTGCCAAACACCTCTGGAAGATTTAAATTGATCTAATCTCGCACCATGCCAAAGGACTGACATAACCAGAGAAGAAACACAGTTTATAATATTTGCAATCCAAGACTCAGAAAACTCATATTCCCGAAGAACCCATTCAGCAAACTGCTAATTAAGTTTATCATAAGCCTTCGCCAGATCAATCTTCAAAGCCATGTAGCCTTTCGAACCCTTGGCTGTACCCATAGATTAAATAGTTTCTTCATAAATAACTATATTGTCAATGATCTGCCTGTCCGGCACAAAACTCGACTGTTCAGGATTAACTAAATCAGGCAGAACCAATTTCAATCTATTGACCGTAGTTTTAGCAATCAATTTGTACAGCACATCGCACAAACTGATTGGCCAAAATTGACTAGGCTTCTCTGGTTCACCAACCTTTGGAATAAGAGCAATAAGAGTCTCATTCAAATTTGGTGGAAGGGTACTAGTTTTGTTTTTGATAATTGGTTTCCAATATATCGATTTTGGTATCGGGAATAACATATAGAAAATCGGTAATTACTAAAATTTTGAATATGATCAATCTGTGCGGAATCCTAAAGTTATATTGAACCGAAACTCTAAAGAACAAAAATCCAACAGAAAATAATCACACACAACTAAACCCCTAATCTATAAAGAGATTAGAAAGTTAGACAATTAAATTAACAAGAAATTATGAACAGAAATTCAACGCGAAACAAATACCTCTCATGCATAGATATTAGCAAAGCCAAAGTTTTTTTTTAAATTTTTATTTTTATTTTTCAACAATAACAAGAGAGTAAGAAAAATTTGCAATTGAAATTGTAAGGAGGAAGCTACGGTGACTACAAACGAAAAATAATCGTTGGTGAATAAAACAGATGAATGAACTTCTTGAATTGGAGAAAGCTCAGGTGACATTTTAACAGATGTCGGCAATAGTCAAGATTTTCGTATCTTGCTATGGTATAATAATAAGGAACACAGTGAAAGGTTTTAATCGAGCGTTGACCGCGTATCAGTTTAGAATTATTGAAGAATCAAATAATGGTTCGTGAGCAAGAAAAAATTATTTAAAAAAAAAAAGGTTTGTTATGAAGCAAAGGGAATGAAAGGGAATAGAAAATGAAAGAAAATATTGATAAATAAAAAAAAAAAAAATCGATTTTCGAATTTTTGGATGCTCGATAAAATATAGAATTTAATATTACTATATTAAATTGTGAAATATGGAGATATATTGTAAAACTAGTTTAGTAAATGGAAAACATCATTTTGATTAGACATAAAGTTAACTTTGGTTATCAAAAAATGACCCAGTGAAACATAGCGAACCATCTTTAATATATACTTGATTAGATTTACTATATTGATAACTTTATTATAATCCACGCGGAGATGATTCCCATCTATAATACTAGCACAACCCATGATACTTGAGATCTGTGACTGTGAGCAACCATGTTTAGCTTGCGTTCTTATAAATGTAGGAGCTGACTGAAAACTAGCCAATTATCTAAGAAGCAAGGAGATATTTATAGTAAGAAGAACTACATTCACCATTGCTTAAGGTTGTGGATTCAAATCCATTTATAAGTCAAAACCAAATAGTAGACCAGAGTTCTGTGACAATCATGCGGCATCTTCAAAAAATAAAAAACAGTTGAACTTTGAGATGAACGAACGGGGAAGTAAAAACGATATCGTCCAAAACAGTTTATAAAAATAAGAAACAATATCAAATTTTGCTTCCATACAGATAAGTCAATAACACACTGGAATTGAAAGAAAAAAATCATCTTACTACTCAACAATATATGCATACAACCTGTACTCTACTGTAACAGACTCGGGCGCTCACCACAATATGAAGAAACTTATGAAATCATACATGAAAATATGGGTAAAAATAATGCCTAGGAGCAAGAGGCAACGCACAAAAATGATACAACTTCTACACATCTCTCACTGACAATACAAACCCAATTAACATCATAGGCATGTAAAAAAAATGAACCTAATCTACACATCACTCTCTCTTTTGCCTCTCTATTGTTCTCCAATCAATTTTCTGGGCTGCTATAGACATTTTTCTTTTGCTTGAAAAACACGGGCATTCTTTAATTTGGCTGGATTATTTTAAATAAAACAATAGGACCAAAAACTTCACCCACGATTTTGGAGGAAGCAACAAGTTGATGCTCCTTAAAATAAGTGTAGATTCGTTTTCTTTGCATTTATCCAAAAGGGTTCCCTCCAACAGAAGTGAAAGATGATGGAGCAGCAGGTGCTGAGAATTTACCAGCAGACTGTAGGTCCATATTTATTGCACCAAATGCAGTTCCATCAGTGCTTAAGCCACCAACTCCTTGTTGCCTGGGGGGAAAAACAGATTTAAAAAACAAAAAGGCAGAGAAACAATGGATTATCAGATCATTTCTTAAAATGTGCAGACAAAATTTCTTCAAAAAAAAAAAAAAATTGGAATTAGCAACCCACTATACAAGAACAACAATTACTTGTGAGTGAAATAGTCTTGTTTGTGATAATAACAAAAAGTTTTGCTTCGTTTTATGGTGAAGGGATGGAGTGAAAACAAATTGGGAAAAAAAACAATGAACAGGGAGAGTAATAGAGGACAAATTTATCAAAAGGGACCAAACAGCTCGTTTATGAGGAGGATGCTTCTAAAAATAAAACTTACCCAGAAAATGACATGTTATTTGATCCTTGTGCCATATATGCCCCTGAGATTTAAAAGCAAAATTAAGCAAACAGGAAGCAACGCATGGTGACTTAAAAATAATAATAATAAATATGGAGATTTGGAAGGAAAAATATGGATGAAATTTTACTTGGAGACGCAGCTGCTGCATACGATGTCGGCTGGGGAGGCAATGCTGAAGAATAAGCCAATGACTGGGATGGCATCCACGCTGATGAGGGAGTCCCTAGATTGGAGGTGTGTTGTAAGCCTGAGGATGGTGTCATATTTGGTAAAGCACCTTGCAAGGATGTCATGGAAGGAAACTGTATCACAATGACAAGACATCAGAAGAAGAAAAATGAAATAAATAAATACGAGTTAAATTAATTTCAACTGCCAAAAACCGTGAACTTGCATTTTATATTTTAACATAATTTGATAGACCAAACAAAAAGTGAAGTTAAGATTTCCCATCCAAAAAGTTGGAGTTATTATATCTTCCCAAATGAGAAGTAAATCTTAAAGCTTCGAAAAATCCCTTGCAATATTGCCTTTTCCACATATTTACTGATGTGATGCCAACAAATGCAGCAACAAATTGCCATGATATCTTAATCACCAAAGTTGTAAGTTCAACAATTTCTTTATTTTTTCCCTCAAATCCAGGTAAGGAGTTCAAGATCAAATGAATAATCACATACAGTATGGGCTTGTGCTGGAGATGATTCGTTGACATCAAATGGATTTGTGGACTTTGATTGCTGGACATAAGTTGGCATTGACTGGAAGAAACAAAGTTCAATTGTAATTAATATGACTAGAAGAGAAACATGAAAACAAAATAAACTGCTTCACATTATGGTTAGTTGATAAACACACCATTGCAGGATTACTATATTGCATATTGAACCCCAAACCACGGGGAGGGCCAGTTTGCCACCCTGGCATTGCTGCAGGGTAGTATGAATAGGTTGCAGTGAAAAGATCCTGGTCATAATTCAGGATTGCTGTCAGAGACAATGATTATTAGAAAGATTTCACAAAAGATCAATTTCCATTAGCTCCATTACCGCAGGTAGTTCTCTTCTTCCGGTTGGTTTTACTTCTGCAGGAGGAGGTTGGGACACACCAACTGAAGCAACCCCCGAAGCAGGTGCAGAGACGACTTGAGGGGCTCCAACAGACGGTGTAGCAGGTACTTGCATATTAGGCGCCACAGAAAAATTCAGAGTCTGCCAAAAAGGTGTCAGAGCAACACGTTAAACAAATACCAGATATATAGCAAAGAAACTCTGAAAATTCCTAATACTCTGCTGTACCTGGCTGCCTGAAGCCCCATAAATCGGTGGTCTAAACTGTTGAACAGTAGACTGGCCGCTAGAAGCAGGAAATAGGTGTGGTTGCTGATGCTGAACAGTAGGCCATTGGCCTGCCTCGTTCACATTGGCAAAGGAATTGCCACCATTGACAGGCATTGCAGGTGCATATCCAGGGGCACCCACCAAAACACCATGGTTAAATGTTGAATTGACATTAGTTGGTGCATTCCCTGCTACAACAGGTGAAGCACTGGCGCCTGATAAACTTACTGCATGGCCCACAGATGAAACTGCTGGAGTAGCAGAACCACTTGCAATCCCGGATATTTGACCAGGTACAGATGTCATCAGTGAGAGAACAGATTCCAACGGGTTTACAATTGAAGAAGCTTGAGATGCTTTAACCTCAGGGGCAAAATCAAAAGAAGCCCAGTTATTGTCATTTCTTGTGCTTGCTGGTTGTGGAATGGATTGAGGCACAGATTGTATCTGGGGGGCTGTGCTAGTAACCGGCAGAGGCTCAGGATCAGCATCAAAATCAATTAAGCTGGCAGTATTCTCCACTTTAACCTCTGTTGGGTTCCCATTGGTGGATCCCAAGCTACTGGAAGATGCAGTTCTCTGCAATTACAAGCAATAAAACCGTGAAATCATTTTTTCCACAACCAATCAAAGATGAAGTGAAAATTACATAGAACACAAAGATCAAATGCCACAATTAGGCCAAGTAGGCAAAATCTTTGAACAGGAAAACCATCTGATGACGAACAAATACTCAATTCTAACAATTTTCTATATGATGCAAGAGACAGATGATAAATAAAACAAACATTTACATGAAAAATCATTTGCACTGTTACCAATAAAACATAACTAGTCTAAGCATTCAAGTTTTTACTATTTGGAAGAATTAAACCAGCAGGCAGGCAAGCGGAAGCTCAACCTGAATTATTTTGGTGATCTCAGGCCCAGGCTCGATCCAGAGTTCACAATAAATTTTGAGCTGCCCCATACTTTTTTTTTATCTTCAAAGTCTGAGCTTTGGTTAACCTAAGTTTCAAACTTAATCATATATTACCACCATCCCATGTAAGAACTTGAAGCTGTACCACTAACACAAATCCGGAAACACATATACCAATACATTGACACCCGAAGAAATGAAAAAAATAACACTACATGCCCTAAGATAATATCATAAGAGCTTGTTTAAAATGATTACCAAGAAAAATGCACAGCAAATAACAGGCTTGTGCATATTGAATATAACTCGGCTAACATATAGGCAAAAGAAATTTATTATGCATGTGTGTCCATGTGTGTATCTTCATGCCAATTTGAGGTTCTTAGGGCCAAATCAATTGCAAAAGTGTTCACCAAATTCAACCCAATCTAAGCTCATGCAAAGGTTGTTTCAAGAATCACAGGCTGAATGAATGAGTTCAAGACTACTATGCTCGAAAATATGCAGTCCTAATTCATTTTCTTTGGCAGGTCACCTACATCAGTACTTGGCTAAAGCAAACAAAGCCACAAGATGCCAAGTTATTCATCTCAAGTAAGTCGACCAGTTTGTATAATCGTGGAGATGCAAAGAGTCCGCAATAGCAAAGCATCAAAGTTGGATGGGTGATTGTCAAGTGTATATCTCCCTATTTGCTATGTCATTTCCAATACAAAAATGTGTTGGGGATCCAAAAGGTTAAAGCCTTTCATGAATGAATAGAACTGCTTTCACTATACTGCTTGTCAAAAAAATTCTAAGTGCAGTTTGTATCATCATGGAGATCCAAACAGATATCAAATATCAAAGGTATGTCTTGCAACTCCAATATCTCCCTGATTACTATGTAATTTCCAGTACAATAATTCGCTGGTGATACAAAATATTAAAGCCTTCTTTGGTCATGGAAAACCAGAACTGCTTTCATTATACTGCTTGTTTAAATGCAATAAATTTCAAATAGCATAAAAGGGGATATGAATTCTCCAATGTTTTGTAGTCAAGAACTAAGCTTTGAAGAACTACAGTAAGTAGTTTTTCATGTTTCATTCTATACAAGTATATCGAAGTTTTCAAATTACCCCCCAGCAAGTTGAATTTTATATCGCCTTTCCCGTTATATATTTCAGCGTACCACTTAACTAAACATTCTTTCCCAATCAAGTAGCTAATATCTCAAATATGGAAAACGAACTACCAAATAACTGGCAGGAAACAAGCAGGAAACCCTCGGAAATTATGTATTAGCTACTTGATAGACACAAACACAAAAAGAAGATGAAAAGAAAATTTGAAAATAGAAAATGTCAATCTGAGAAGTGAGGGAAAAGCAGAGAGAAAAACATTAAAGGATCATAAATGAAATTGAACATAGAAGCTCTACCTGTGTCTGGGCAAAGCCATCAGCTGCCCTTACAACATTGGCTTTGGGAGGTTCACTTATACGAAGAGGCATTACATTATCTCCCAAAATTTCTCTCACAGGTCGTACAATAGGGGGGCTAGAAGCCCCTGAATTCAGCCGCTCAGGTGACTTGCTTTCCAGCTTGGCTTCTCCATCAGACACTCTACGGTCATCACCCTTCTTTCCATTTCCAAATCTATCCTCCCGATGCCAATCATTAACTACCTCAGGACGTGCAGGACTTCTCCTATAATCATTATATTGTTGACTTTCTCGTTCATATCCAGGACTTCTTCTTTCATCATAACTGTATCTAGAATTTCTATCATCACTTCTTCCACCAGGACTAGACATCTCACTGTGACGACGTTCGTACGTATCCTCATAAGGTGGGCTTCGAGACCCTCCTTGATACGAGTCCTCTTTGTCACCCTGTATAATGTTTAAATTCAATCAGAAGATTCCAACTTTCCAATTAAAAATATACAATTCAAAAACCATTTAGGTCGATTTCAAAAAAAAAAAAAAATCAGCAGACTAACTTAATCACAGTAATGAGATTTTGCAAAGACAGAGGATATGGTCATCTTACCAACTTTGCACTTGGAGGCTTTCCATAATTCCTCTCACCTGTGTATCTTCTATCCACATAAACATGTTTAATGAAGTCTCTAAGTCTGTCAACATTACTGGCAACAAAAACATGAATCAGATCTGCAACCATTAATATAATACAGTACATAATAAAAACACATCATAAATGAGTGACAACCTGCCATCAGGGGCGGATTGACGCTGCGAATCCCATTCTTTAAAATAAACGTCTCTTGCACGCTGTAATAAAAGATTGAACTCAGTCAAGATGAAAACTGAGTGTATAAATCATAGAATACACTAGGATGCTATTTGCAGGAGCTGCAAGTACCTGATTTCCTCCCTCTTGAAGAGCTGCAACTTCTTGTGATGTGAATTTAGCCATTGAAACAGATTTTACACGATGTGTAAATTCCCGACTAGCAAAAATTTCAAAACATTACGTCAATGCAACTTGATCTCTCTCTCTCTCTCTCCACAAGTATGAAGGAGAAAATTCTCCAGAAAACACAACATATACAGTAACAAAGTACTGAAAAGAAATTAGAGGTGATGTAAAAATATTTATACTTACTGTATGCCACTACAATTGGTGCAAACAAACGTCCAGAAATTTGTGCAAACATATTGTGGTCCCTGTTCGTATAATAAAATATTAGCACTATGTAAAATCTAAATGACAGCTTTTCTCCAGCAGAATGTTAGCAAATGCTCATGATACGAATATACCAGCAAACTTATTATAAATTCAAAGAAACTTTGTGTTACACGCGTACTGTAAATCATCTGAGAGACATTTCGATCTAAAATTTTATTTAATCATCAATAACATGGAGAAATATTGCAGATTTATTTCCCAATAGTAGGAATGATACTTCACCATTGTATGCAAGATGTGTAACTTGTAGATAAAATAGTCACATTTTGCATTTCCATGCAGTCCATCTAATAAAAAAATTTAATCATAACACAATTTAGAAGAGTAAAATTTAGAACATGCTTAAATCACTTATAATCTTCCAAGGCACATTTTTTCACATTAATATTTAATTTAATTGCATTTCATACATAAAGAATAGCTGATTAAAGTCCTTTCCATTAACCCCTGAAGCTCTTAAGATGATATTTAGTTAAATAAGTTCTAAAAACCTGAAGGAAGAAGCATAAAATAGCAAAGCATAGTGCAATTTTCCTCATATAAAGGTCCCAACTTATTATCACTGCAGCATCTAATAAATAATTCATTTACAATTGATTGTAACTCCATGTTTTCAGGATTTTTTTCTCATGCTTCGCAAATTATCCTCACAGGTAACAAAATTTAACCAATTTGTGCAATGATTTTCTGATCCTTACCAACAGATGTCCAAAATTGAAGTCAACAAGTCAAGAATATCAACTACAAGGCCAATTTAACTAAACTTGTATAAATGGTTCTGGACAATGCATACACAACAATGCAAAAATCTTCTCACTTAAATCAACCTATAATCATAAAATAAGCAAACAGAGGATGAACATAAAATCACTCACCAGACTATTGCAGTTAATGCATCTTCGATTCTCTTGCTGCTTCAAAAGTCCCCGAATTATTCGCTCATTCTTCTCATCTTCTTTAACTCGACTTGCCATTTCACTGCTAAATTCAATTACAGGAGAAAAAAAGGTCTCATCATCTATCACAGGCAAAGAGAAAATCCTCTAATTCAATAGCAAAACAAGCCTAAAATTTCAATCATTCTGCGCTTCTAGAACAAAATAAGCTTATCTTCTTGACTAGTCAAAATGACCAAAGCTTAGCACAAAAAAGAATCCAGATTCAAACATAGTCATATACTATTCCTCTTTCACAAATAGTAAGTCAGCCAACCAAAAACGAAAAGAAAACTTAAAATTAAACAATATAAAACGACGGATCTGAAGAATCAAAACAAACAACGCAAAAATAAAAATCAAAAAGTAAAAATAAGAACAAAAGAAAAATAACCTGAATCCTTTACTATGGCCTTTCAAGCTTCTTACTATTATTTTAAACAGAGATCAAGAGTTCCAACTGTCTTTGTCTCTCTCTCTCTTTCTGATTATACGCAGTCTTTAGTTTGGATAAACAGTTGCAGAGAAAAAGCAGAAAGAAAGAAAGAGAAAGAGATGAATTGCAGATCTTTCAAGGAGTCGGTAACTTAGAAACTTTTGTACAGCTAATTGCTAACCAAAGTCTGCTTTTCCCGAAAATGAAGAGAAGAGAAATTATAATTAAATTAAAAATTTAAAAATATTAAATTTTTAAAAAGGGAAGGCTATATTTTATGGTGGTATCGGACACATGGGAACTTTACCCTGTACCTACGCATGAGTGTGGTGGTCCCATTTTGTCCAAAGTTGAGACTCTTCTCAGTCGCTCGGATTAGTCCAAGATCCTAAATGTCTACTATATCTTTTGACAAATTTACGTGACTGACACCGATAATTATAATTACTGTATTATAAATTGCTGCTGCATGACATTCATTCTGTTCGTTTTCTTTTTACTTCAATTAAATTGAATTTTCTAAAAAAATAATTGTAAATTGCAACCTTTTCACCCCAACGAAATTACTGTGGTGAACAATTTAAGAACAGATCTCCCAAAATCTAGATCCTACTTATATCACAATATGATATTATTGATGTATGACGAATGTGAGTATGTAAAATCCAAAAGTTTATTTTTAATTAGATATTAGATTAATCTTGGGTGATTTAGTCAAGCATGTAATTTGTTTAAAGTTGGAAATTTTGACCATTAATTAGAGTTTGTACAAATCATGCATATTTTTTTTGTTAAATATATTGCTCAAATATTTGAATTTATGGACCTAAAAAATTGGATACTGACATTTTTGTAAAGTTTTTTCATTTTTATTAGTAGGGCTGAGTGTATTTATGATACGAAATAATTTTATACATTTTTTCCAATTTTCTAATCTTGTAATTTTATTTTGTTCTATTTTTCATTACAAATCAAGTCAGAATTGGAAATGGTGGTGATTAATATATCTTATAACCAATTCAGCGAATTTATGAGTTCCATACTAAAGTTTTCTTTCGCTATGCCCCTACTCATGTCGCAAAATTTCCTACCTCTCCTACTTTCATCGTCAAACACGTAAATATTAGCACCTCACCTCTTATGATCGTCATTATTATAAGTAGAGTTATTTAAAATGGATATTCATTCCAATCTAATCCAATCGAAATAAACAAATTAAAAATAGTCCTAAATATTTACATATCCAATTTAGTCCAAGTAATAATAATATCCAATCAAATTCAAACCAAATAATAAAAATATCCTATCTAATCCAAACCGTATTATTTGAATAAGATTTATGTACAAATATAAACATAATACATTGTTTAAAGTATAACTTTAGCAATGCAAAATTCCATAAAATATAAACAAATTTCAAAAAATAATACATGTCCAAAATATTTATAATATTTAAACTTATAAATTTTCAAAAAGCCAACATTTGTTTCTTCCTAACACTTGTTTCTTCATAATATCGATAACAATGATTAAAAAAATTATAAAAGATATATTAATTTCAAAACAGAACACATAAATTATATTTTACTAAATAAGTAAACATAACAAACTATATTCAAAATTTTGAATGGATAATTATTTTTAGGTCCCTTAACTTTCTTATATCTACGATTGGGTCCTTTCACTTTGAAAAACTAATCACCATCACTTTCTCTCATTCCCTTCCAGCCAACATCACCACCACAACCACCACTTTTCCTTCCCTCTCTCTCTCTCCCCCTTCCCTTCTTCACTTCTTTTCCATACTTTCCCTTATGCATTCATCTTCTTCTTAGGAATACTCCGTTCACATTCGACCAGCAGCTGCTTCCTTTATTCCTTACCCTTTACTTTAAATGAACCTAGCAACCAAATAGAATAGTCTTGCCGCCACCTACCTTTATCCTCTCTACTCAGTTACCGACACCACCTTGTAACCTCTAACCTATCTCTCAATCTGTGGAAAAGTTGAAGAAAACAAGACAAGAAGCAAGTAGCCTATTGACTATCAAATGAATTGCTTCAAGGTTCTACTTCAAATTCACAATTATGTTTCTTGATTTGGGTTTCAATTTCTTATAGGTTTGGGTTTCAATTCGTGTAATTTTTTGAAAATTACAATTGTTTTATTTTAATTTGGGTGATTAATCAATCTTCAATATTTGTAATATCTTTTTTCTCTTTCCTCTATTGTTAAATTTCATTTCTTTACTATTGAACATGTATTTTTATTGTAGGGGTGAATTTTAATGTGGGTTTGATGTGGAGTTTTAATAGTTACATGTCTATTTGCTGGAAAAAAAAGTTGGTAAATGCCTTTTTAAATTGTGATTCTTCATTACAATCAAGAAAAACAAAATAAAAATTTGATACCATGGCTATGAATAAGAATAAAGTTTGAATGTGGATTATGGGCTTGCTATTTATAACTTTTCTGTGTGAATATAGAAATCTGTTTCCTACCTTTTGATTTTGAGGCCAAATATATAAAAAAAAAAAAAGTTGATATTAGACTACGGAACAATTGTTGTTTCAATTGATCTTCTCGAAATTTTTCACAGACACTTTCATCTTTCTTTTTATTTTTTATTTTTGTTACAGTGGTAATGACTAAAAGAATGTGAAAAGAGAAGAATTAGATTTTTGAGAATCTAGAGGAAAACATGAAAATTTAATTAATCAGTGGAAAAACATTAAAAATGAAAAACTTAGAAAGAAAGAAAATCTAATGGAGAAGATGAAGGAAGGAACAATTGATTGGGATGGTGGTGGTGGTGACGATGGAGGTAGAGGAGTGAGGAGTGAGTGGTGGTGGTGGTGGTGAGAAGAAGAAAGAAGTTAAATTATTATTATTAAATAAAAATAAAAATTAAATATACATAAAAAATTAGTAATTACCTAATTATGTTAACACGTGAATCTCTTTAAAAATATTAAAATATATATAAAAATTAATAAGGATTTAATACTATGTTTTCTTTAAATATTCTGAATCTGAAATAAATATGCTACAAATTTTAACCATATTTAACAGTGAAATGAATGGAAATTAGACGAAAATACTCAAAAGTCAAATATATAAAAATTGAAAGACCTATTAATTAATTTTTCAAAATAAAAAAATTCAATGTGCTATGAATTTGTTTCAGTACAAAATAGTTTCAACAACTTGATGAGTTAAATAAGCTCCAAAAAAATCAAGTAAAAAATTGTTATTCTAAAACAACTATAGAAAATAAAAAAAATAAAAAAAAAGAGCGGAGAGGGCCGATGCTTAGGTAAGAGTGTTAGTCTTATTTTATGTATTTCTTATATAAGAAAATAATATAGTATAGTATTAACTATTTATTATTATTATTAGATTTAGTTTTATTTTATAAGTGAAAATAAATTTATAATAAAAATCAATAAATATTAAAAAATAAAGGATTATCTATTTTCAAATATCCAAAGTTTTCAATTTAAATATATCCAATTAAAATTATATTAAAAAATATTTAATACAACGTTCAATTCTATAATCCAAATAAAATCATGGAAAAAAATCCATTTTGATTTGCCCGAAAAAATGGAGAAAAGTTTTTCCTTTGATCATCTTCTTCCCTTCTTCAATTTCCCACCACTAATTCTCATCCAGTCCACACCTCCACTACTACTAGCACCACCATATCCTGGCAAATTTCTGTTTTAGTCCACACCTGCACTAATACTATCACTACCATACTCTGGTAAATTTCCATTTTAGTCAACACCTCCACTATTACTAGCACAACCATATCCTGATAAATTTCCATTTTAATCCAACCATAGGGACGCCTCCACCGAAGTTTCGGCCAAAACTTTTTGGCGATTTTCTGACATTTTCCAACAAGTTTCAGGTGCATATTTTTCCACCATTACATTCATCTTGACTCTCTCTTTCTTTGGGTGTACATCTTTTTTGGTTTTTGGAGGAAGAAAGATTTGTGATCTGAACAGTTTTTGAGTTTTTCAATAAAATAGGATTAAATCAGGTGAAGATTGCATATTTGAAATCGACATCAAATTTAACGAATCAAATTGGTGCAAAAATTCCTGTCGTTTGACGACTGGAAAAAAAAAATAGAAATAGAAGGATAAACCAAAAATATACAATGGTAAATAAAATAGAAATAATGATAAACAATGAAATAAGTGCAAACAAAAATAAAAAACAAAACAAGGAGGACTGTAATCTAATTTTCAAACTAAGAGACCGGATAATAGAACAAATTATGAAGTAATATTTCCCAAACAAAAGATATACTATTATCAACCATCAGCAAAACGTAAAATTCTATGCTTACGTTGAAAACCAAAGATTCGTAAGTGTCCAACACAAAATTAAATTCAGATTCTCATTGTTTTTTCCGTATAAATTAAATGTAAACTAACAAATGATTTTTCCCTTTAAGATAAAAGATTCACTTAAAAAAGTTCTTTAATTTCGTTTATAAAAACAAAATAAGCTCCCAAAATGGCCTAAAGAGAAGGGTGGTGGTGTGTGCCAGAGGGATCAAATTCAGAAGTGCACTTACTTTAAACAGGAAGAACAGGGACATAAATAATCAGATAGGTTCACTGATTCATAAATAGTTCCAAATCATTCCATAAGAGACCTTAGAATAAATAAGACATATCCTTGCAATTTCTTGTACATATATACAAATAAAACCAAAGTGAAAGATGAAGCTTCTGATCCTCATAACCTTACATCAATGCAATTGCCTTATAGTAATTTATTGGATCTGCCTTATGATGACTATCTTGGGCAATAATAGAGAACAGAACAATAACACACGACAGATGCATCAAATAGAAACCTGTAAATGAAAGGGATTAGCTTCCACAGTTCCACTTCATAACTATGAACACGATCTAAAAACGCACACTTTGCAACCATCATCATACTGATCAGTTTAACAAAAAAGAAAAAGTAAAACTAAAGGCCAAGCTAAGATCAAGATGGTGCTACTATAATTTATAATCCAAATGAACCAAACAAGTTCTTTTAGAGTACTATCTAAAGATTATATAAATTCATAGACAATACAGAAATGGGAAAAATGTAATCCACAGTGGTAAGCATGCAAAAGCAGGTACTGGAATCAAAATTAATCAGAGCAGCTTCAAATCTCCTATGCTAAATTTTCTGCCAATTACAAGTCAACCCAATCCATAATTTGGAAACAGGTGAGCAATTAACGCTATGATACCTAAAAAATTGCGCCAAACAAAGACAAAAACGATGAATTAATTTGTTTTTCTTAGTGAAGCGATAGGTTTAAATCATGATAAAGAGCCTAACCTTTCATGAAGAGGAGTGCTTGCCCTCACACTCAAGGCTTTCATTGAAATTGTTTGATGGATATTTGGCGGTAACCATACCCACTTCAAATATCAAATCCTCTCCATTACACCTAATTCCTGTTATAGACCACCATTTGAAAAAAGCCCGCACCCGAATCCCCTCCAGCTCCGCGATCCGACCCTTCACAATCTTCCCGGACACCTTTTTCGAATATGTAGCCAAGTAGTTGTCAGGAGGTAACGTAATTTTACACGAGCCACCGAATTCCACTGCGAAGTCACCTGAGGCGGGATCCAGAGTGTAGTTACGGACAGCGGCGGGGAGGAGGCCGATTGGGAAACCGTAGTTTGTAAGTTCGGCGTGAGCGGCGGAAGGCAGAACTGATTTCTGCTTTACGGCGGCGGTTGTGAACGTAGATAAGAAACATGTGAGAAGAAAGAGAGAGAAAACTGAGAGAAGAAGTTTCGCCATTGCTGTATCGTTTTCGTCTTTTCGACTGATATTTGTTTCGGTGCTAGTTTTGAGGGACTATTAACCGTTATCCTCCACAGTCCCACAGGAACACGAAGAGGAATGCTAACTCGCCACGTTGACAATCAAAACGATGACGTTTAATTTCAAGATCTCACTTTTATTAAGGTATAGCAGAGTTTATAGTTTCGTTACTTTCGAAATTGAACCGAAATAGAAACAATTTTCGGTTAACTAAAATTTGGATTGATTTCGGTTATGAATTTTTTTAGTTTCAATTACTGAAATTTTTGGTTCAATATTCGGTTAGAAGTTTCAAAAATTCAAGTATTTTTGCCATAAATTGAAATTTTTAATTTAATTCAATTTTAATTAGGTTTGATTCAAATAATAGGTTCAATTGTAATTGAGTTTACTTGTAATTGGATTGGATTATTATTGTATTTGGGCAGAGTTTTTAGATATTAGACCTTTGGAGTGGTTAACGTCAAGAGTCTGAAAATTAAAATTTTGGTCAAATAAAAGACTCTAAAATGACTTTTAGAGGTGGTTGGTTGCAGTTATGTAATTTAAGCGCATGAACGAAGTAAAAGTGGAACGTCGAACATGGGACGCTAAAAGTGCTTGGGTGGAAAGTTTTGGAGGGAAAAACTTAAGTAACCACCAAAGTGCTTTAGAGGAAAAAATCTCATAACTGTCTTCCATTTATGTATAAATAGCTAGCTGTACATTGTAAAGGACCCCCTCCCCCACCAACCAAAAACCAGTCAACAACAACAACAAATCAAATCAAATTCAAACTCAAATACAATTACATACTTCATTAAGTCTTTTGTATCTATTTGTCTCAAGTTCAATCCTACCATCTTTTTTGAATCTCAAGCATCCAAATGTGCGTATCTGGATTAACTTTACAATCACTTGCTTCAGTCGACTCTTCAGTCCTGAAACAAGCCTTTTGCGTTATCCTTCTTTTTCAGTTGATTTAATACTGGAAAGATAAATCAAAGACTTCTTCTGGTCGATTTAATCCTGTAAAGATAAAACTCAATCGTTTTTCGATTGATTTAGTCCTCAAAAACGAAAACTAAACCATTGAATAATGTTCTAAACGTAATTCAATACAAATCCAAACACTGAACTTTCTTAGTAATGCTTTGGGGAAGCGTTTACCGTGAAATCAACTCACAATCCAAGAAGTCAGATTTGGGCACAAATTACGATTGGTGTACCCACACACCCGGCACAATATTTGCGCACATTCAAGTTATTAGCCAGCCAAAGATTTGAACCTCCTAAAAGAGAGTTCAAACAATCTTTTTGGTATGCTTGCTTAAAAGACAGTCGAAGTTGTTTAAGCTCCAAAAAAGAAGCTAACATCAAATTAACCAAAAAACCAAACTAATAAAATCAGTGGTATACTGTGTCGTTTTACTAGACCTAAGTATAAAATATCCACTTTGTATTTGTGTTTTCAGTTAATACGTTTCTATCTTCTCTATTCTCTCTTTTGTGCTGTCTTATATCATCAACCATCAGTCTTCATCACCACCGACCAACTACTAAGAAAGAAGATTGAAAACGTGAAAGAAGATCTAGGCTTTGCTTCTCTCGTCTCTGCTTCTGGTTTTGAGAATACTCAGCCCTCATTTTAATTAGAGATAAAAGTTTTAATTGAAGATAAAAGAAGAGACTCATCATACTTTTAGCTTATTTAATCGACTACAAAATTGGCTCATGCTTCTTCTAGTAGTCTTCGCGCTAGAGAAATAATAAATATTCCGGTAGAATTTGATTTATGCTTCTAAATTATTATTTTTTTCAAATGCCTTTGGATAATTAAATAGTAATTTGTATCATACTATCTCATTTGCATTCAGCTTATGCTTATTCTCTTCATCCAACTCAACTCCACAATAGAGTGTAGTACTAATGTTTCTCTCTCTCTCTCCTTTCTTTTTTCCATATGTTTGCATAAAAGACCTACCTACCATAAACATCTTTGGACAAACAAAGAAAAACTTTCATGTCCTCATAAAAAAAACTCACACAATTAAGCCCTATCTTACTCAAGTTTGTAAAATTTATTTTCTTCTCAGATAATAACTTCTCATTTACAAAAACATTTTCAAACAAATCAGCACAAGTAGAGTTTCTGAATCCTGACCTTTCATCATATTGATCCTCATTCTCTTCATTGCCATTCCCAAATTCCAACTCCTATGATTCTTATTCCTTTGGCTCTGATTATGCGTCTTCATCTGAGGAATAAACCTCAAAAAGAACAATTTTCATCTATTTATCTTGAACACATTTGTTAGTTGTGTTTTTTCTTTTTGCTCAAAAAAAAGATGCTTTCTTCTTTGGAATCTCTACTTCCTCGGCACTTTCAGACCAATCAGAGCTGTTTACTGGAACTGTCTCCTTCATTTTCCTATTTATTTCATGAGAAATCTTGCTCTGTATCTCCCTGGACGCGTCCTTCTTCCTACTTTCTTTTTACCTTCCTCATTTTCATCATCTCTACTAGTTTTTCAATTTTTTTGGTTTCAAAACTTTTCAACTTTTCAAGATTGAATATGGAGATTGAAAGGTGCACATTTATGGAAGGGGAGTCCTGATTAATTACATTCCTTGGTGAATGTCCAGTGTATATAAAATGTCAATAATTTTTTTTTTAAAAAAAAATTACTATTGTATGTTACAGTTGCTAGCTACTTTCATTAATTGTGGTCTTATTTCACTTTTTTGCACTTGAATTTGGTTAGAGTTTATAAATATATGGCACAATTCTATATATTCCGAGTGTTTGATTAAAAAAGTGTAAAAAAATTCAAATCTTTTAAGAAAAGTCAGATAAAAAGTAAAAATCTATTACATCATTGAATTTTTAAAAGACAAAAATATACATGTCCCTGAATGCTTTTTTTTTTTAAAAAAAAAATTCTTCATAAATTATATGATATATGTACCTCAAAAATATGATCCGCGTATAATTATTGTGTATGGCATGCAGTAATTTGTTTTTTTCGAGTTTTGCTATTGTTATTTCTATAATTCTTTATTTTGAATTTAAGATAAATGTGACACAAAGTGTAAATTTGGGTGAAAAAGCTATATTAGCCATTAGAGAACGACTATTTTGATATCTTTTATTTTTAAATTTAATTCAAAATTTAGGTGTAGCATGAAATCGTTGAAAAACCTCATTTTAGGGTGAATTTTTTAGAGTAATGCACATAAATTTCAAACTTAATTGCCAATGAAAAATTAGAGAAAAAATATTTTTGTCACTTATTTTTCAGGAAATGATATTTTTGATTTGTGATAAGTTTGACGGATTTTTATAAGTACATGTGTTATGACATTGAGTGTGTATAACGGATTTTTATTTTTTTGAAAGATATATGTGTTATAACATTTCAATTTGAATGGGCTTGAATAAGAGGATAGCGAGAAAATGAGGGTTATATGTGAACTTAATTTATTTTTTAAAACAAACGTAATATAATATAAAAGAAAAACAGTATTATTAAATTTTAATATTATTTTTAGGCACTGTATATATTTGTACAAATATTATATAATATTACAATAATTATATAATAATACAGTAATTATATAATATATGTATAATAGTGGTACAAAAATTTATAATAAATCTGAATTTTTTTTTATATTTGTATAAAAAGTGTACACATTTTTTAAATTTGCTGGACATTTTTATTAAATATATTAACTAAGTGTATTTTTTTATAATATAAATGAATAATTATTTTTAGATCCTTTAAATTTTCTATAATTTGTGATTGGGTATTTTAATTTTAAAAAATTAATTAATAGATCTTTTAATTTCATATTATTTGACTCCCAGGTCATTCTGTTTATTTTCCATACATGTCACCGTTAAATAGTATTAAAAAGATTAAGATACCCTTTTGTTATATTTTTTTTAGATCCTTAAAATTTATATTAATATGACATCAGGTACTTTTTAATTATATATATATTTAATTTTAATTTAAAGAGAATTTAATTTTAAATTTTAATAACAAAATAATAATAATAATAATAATAATAATATTAATAATAATAATAATAATTTATTAAGAAAAATAAAAAATTATCTCCACCGCTTTTCTCACGGTTGCCTTCCATCTTCCTTGTCAACATGCCGCTGTTGCTGCCACCACCTTCTCCCATTCTTTTCTAGCCACTACCATCTAATATCAGAAAATAAATAAATAAAAATAATAAGATCCAATCTGGGGTGCAGATTTCTTTTACTAATTACTAACACTAAAATCAAATAAAAATTAATGCAGCATTCCTACTATTAGATTCCACTATCCTCAATTGATGAATACATATTAGCTAATCAAATTGATGTATACACTGGAATAATGTGATAATTTACAATTAATGCATATCTTAGTTTAAGGGAAAAAAATCAAAGTCATCAATAATGATGATAGTGGTTGTGTCTTTCTTCTGTTTTACATTTTGTCGAACAGCTTGTCTTTATGTCATACACTTTTCCTTCACTAAATTCATGGGCTTGTTCTATACCTATTTTTCATCATCTAGTTCCCAACAAAAAACAAAAGTAAAAATAAAGAAAATTTGGAAAAAAAAAAACAACATATTATTCATTATTTGAGTTTATTTTTAATTTTTCTCTAATAAAAAATTAAATTTTTTAAGAAAAAGAAAAGAGATGTGAGTTAAAGATATACCTCAGACCCTTACATGCTTCTAGAATTTAGAATGGAATGAGCGAGAGTAGCCGACAGTGGTGGCAACGATGAATGGATGAGAATTTCAATTGAATAGAAAAATAAAAACAATGATGAGGATTCGAAAATTAGGGAACCTAGTTTTTAAGCTAACTAACGTTGGGTGAGATGATAAATGGTGATGACAACAAAGGAGGAGAGGTAATCGACTGGCGATGGATTGAAAAGGTGAAGGTTTTCCATTTTCCGTTCTTGAGGTCGGTTGGAGTTTCAGAATGTATGTACTGGAATAGTGTGTACAACTATACCACTACCTCTCTTTTCTAATCCAAAAACTACCACCATACCCACCAACACACCTATCTTTTCCTAATCCAGAAACTCATTACCACCACCTTTCTTTCCAAATCCAAGAACGCTATCACCACCACCTCAAAAATCACTTTGTATGGAAATGTTTTGAAGAAACAACACACGTAAAAAGGAACCCAATGAAGCTAAATCTATTATTTATTGGTGGGTAATGTTGCCATATTTTGAAAATATAAATCAAAATTTTTGACATTTCTAATTGACTAACGGTAAAATTGGACGAAATGATCTAAAAGTATAATGGTTAAAGTATGAGAGACTCATTAATAGTTTTTCTAGAATAGAAGAACCAGTCGCAAATTTAAAAAAAAAAATCTTAGGGACCTGAAAATAATTATCCCTCATATAAATTAATAAAGTGTTTATTTTTCCTTTAATTTTTCATTTTTAGATATTTTTTTACATAATAAGACTTTTTTCATAATTAGTTTAATTATTAAAATCATTTCAAAAATTAATCAATCAAATATGTAGAACTTCTACCTTGTGGATTTGCATAAAAAAAGGAAAAAGGAAAATTATTTTGAATACAAATATGTGGCTTTTAGAGAATGACAATTTAACAATAATGGACAAAATAAATAAATAAATAAATAATATTGATAGATAGCACAAGGAATTTTGTTCCATTCTTTTTACAAATTAACTATAAACAAATCAATGCCATACCTTATATAACTGTAAAAATAATAACAATAGCCTTGACTTGACTTGAGCATTTATAAAATATCAATATTTATAAGATATATCTTCCATTTTGGGAAATGGAAGTGTCACAAACAATGCATATTGTCCTGGTTCTTACAATGTGGTGCCAAAAATTTCACCAGATCTCTAGACCAGGAAGAACATGGTAATAATTAACATATTACACCCATAAATAATATATATATTAAAAACAACAGATTTAGGACCTTAATTATGGAACATGGGCTTATATATAAGGTTATAGAAGAAAGATTATAAGTATATTATATTATATATGTTGATGAATCATGAAGGTTGAATCTGAGAACTCCAAAGCTCAGCATATTTGACCTTAGAAACACTCTCTACCACTTCAAACGGAATTATGTCTCCAATCACAACCACCATTTTGCTTTCAAGGTCTACCTTGTATGAACTCACTCCTGTTTCATATACTTCAAATCAAAATTATAACTATGCAGTTTCATATAATAGATATATTTATGTACCTTCCAACTTGGATACATGTTTCTCAACCTTCCTTGCACATCCATGGCAGTGCATTGATACCCTCAACACTACCATCTGCAATAAAAGTTTCAAATAAACAAAAAGGAATCGACATGTATTTAAAAATCTTGAAAACTAACATACCTTGGGTTTGAGTTGAAAAGCCAGAGTTTGGTTTCCAGAGACAACATCTTTCAATCTGACAACTTGGGGTTTATTATCAGTTGCAATCAAAGGATTTCTCTCAAACTCATCATCAAAATGTTCAAAGGAATTGATACAGAAACAAGATTTTGATGAAGAACTCAGGCAAAGGCTATCCAATATTTTGCCAACACTGAGTTTCCCCATTTTTCCAAATCCAATTTCTAAGCTACAGACAAACAATATAATGGGAAATAGCCAATAATCTTTGGTCAAAGCTAATTTTATTGGGAAAATGAAAAGCTGATGAGAAATGAGAAGAAGAAAGAAAAGTATTAGTAAGTAGTATAACCCCAACTAGATTTTGTCATGTGAAGAATACAAAATGAGAGTATAAGTCTAAAAAGGATTGAAAAGAGAGGATTTTTCATGTGAGAGTGAAGTTCATTTTACCAATGAAATTTTGGCTTTCATGGATTTGAATAACCAAAAGTGAGGAGAAGAGTTTCAGTCATGTGACTTTTCTGGTAATGGAAGAAACTTAAGATCCACTAATTTAAAGCTACATTAATATATTATATATTCAAAAAAAAACCCACCCCTCTCTCCATTTATATATTAATTTACTTTCTTTTTTATATATTCATTATTTTCAGCTACATAAACTTTAAAAATGAATTGAAATAAAAAATAATTAATTTCAAAATATGAAGTTAAACACATAAAAAAAAATTAACTTTTATTTGGAAGAAGTATAAGATATGAAGAGAAAGAATAAATTAAGACAAAAGTGGCACCGCCCTTTTATATGTGGGAATGTTGTTGTAACATCAAATTTCATTACATGTCATGCCGGTAGTAAACAGAAAATTAAAAAAATTTAAGTCATGGATAAGCATCTTTGTTTTGCATGCCCATAAGCATATTAGGTCTAAGTGAATATTTATTCATTATTATTAGTTTGCAACAATTGGTTGATTAGTGCATCATTTAATGTTGATGCTCTTTCCGACAATTGAGAAGAGAGAATCACTCTTAATTATTAAGAGGTCGAGACGTAATCTAGCGATAAGTAAGTTCACTTGAAATTGTGAGGTTATGAGTTTGATGCACCATTTTTTTCGTCTCTACAGTAAGTTAACAAAAATAAATAAATTGAATCAAATTTCCCAGCCTTCAATTTACAATTTTTTTTTTTTTTTGAAAAAAAAGAAAATAGTTAGAGATAAGAAATGCAGGTATATTGAAGGTAGAGTGGTGTTATCAGATAAGCTATGATAGTGAGTATTTGAAAAATAGTGTTTAGAATTGAAAGTGTAGACAAGAGAGTGGAATAAATTAGTAGAAATGAGACAAAGGGGCAATGAATTATTGGAGGCCATGAGCTCAGTAGTATTAGTAGTAGTAGAAGAGTATTGAATTATTGGAATAATTGAATATTTTTGTTTGTTTTTTTAAATTAATGGCCCTATTTTCCTCAACAGCTTGGTCCATGTGATCATGATGCTTCTTTACTATTATTATCATTTTCTTATAGAAGATCAGGACGAACCAACACCAAATAATAATGATAATAATAATTCTCAAAATATTTATTTTATTATTTTGCATTCACTCATAAAATTCTTTGTAGTTACCTTTAAAAAAAAATTATATTTATCAATCGAGTGTGATCTAATTGTAATACTGGCACACGGGACTTGAATGGTTTTAGATTCAATATTCCAATTTTTTTTAAAAAAAAAAGAAAAATCTTTATATTTGAGTTATAATATTGTGGTTGGTCAATTGTATAATAGAAAAGAGGTGACATGAGCTTCATTTGATATATGTTAAAGAATTTCACATGTGGGAAGCATCAAAGTAGAGAGCTAAATGTAAAATTCCAGCGAAAGTTAAGAAAGCAATGTTCTCTCTCGAATTGTCATTTCTATCATCACCAAACCAAACTGTAATGCACTACCTTATACCATTATAATTCCACCCTCAGCTTTCCACAATTAACTAAAAATGCCATAATTTCAACTTTCTATTAATAATATCCTCACTTCATCAATTAGTAATCACCTAATTTTTGAAATAATTGAAAAGAAATTTTCAATTAACCGAATGACTTGAAGTGAATGACTTTGTGTGATATCTGAATTCGGAGACTTTTTGTTCTGACGGAGATTTTTCTTACTTAACTATCAATTCAATGAAAAAAACAAACGCAATTGATTTAGTTGAACTAAATGGAAGACGCGAACTATAATAAAATGAAGAGGTGGTCATTGTCATTGTAGACCATGTACATTTTTACTAGTATTTTGATTTGGATTGAAAGTTACTAAATTTGATTTACAACACACAGTCAAGCATCTCTATAAAATGGTATTTTATAATTCTAGTGCAATTCCGAAAAACAAAATTATGAAAAAGCGATAATGTTGGGAAATATCAAGGGTTAATAAGTAAAAGAAGATAGAAGAAGGGATTTGAAAACCAATCCACTTCAACTCATATGTTCTAATATCTCCTTTTAGTTAGCCAATTGGGTGCAATTGTTTATTAGTTATGAGTTGAGCATAGTGGTGGCCATGGGCCGGTTCGGCCCGGCTGAACCGGCCCGGCCTTGAACCGGCCCGTAACCGTTCAAAACCGTAACCGCTGTTAACCGATCCCGAACCGCCAGTTCGGCGGGCCGGTTCAAGTTCAAGAAATTTCTGAACTGTAACCGTAAAAGCCCTTGAACCGTGAATGAACCGGCGGGTTTTGAGAATCGAACCGCCGGTTAACCGCCATGAACAACCGTCATGAACCGCCTTAAACCGCTGGTTTTTTAACCCGTAATTTAACCGCCGGTTCGGCGGGCCGGTTACGGTTTGAGGGGACCATGAACCGTGGCCCGGCGGGCCGAGGCCCAAAACCGGCCCGGCCCGAACCGTGGCCACCTCTAGTTGAGCATGTCTTTGATACAAAGTTTTATTTTATTTTATTTTTTTTAAATTAATTGCGCGACGTTTAAGTGTAGACTTATGGTTTAACCCTCGTTTATGTGACAAATCAATTATTGGATTTGAAATTAAAAGCCAAATTATATGAATAGAAATCTCTCAAACAGTGAGGCATATCATCCCAAGCACTGAAGCGATGCTCCAAGTAAGGTATGAGCAGCCCAAACAACTTGTCGCTAAATAATCAGACTAAAATGTCAATTCTAGAATCTAATAATCTTAGCAAAAATAAACTAAATTTTGAGAAATATGAAAGCCTGAAGTGAAATTATTTTAAAACTATAAAAGTTTCAAATTGTGAATGCCAAACCCTGCTTTCTTACAATTCTTATATTTGATCGAGGAGGGTTTGATTTTGATCAGTTTGGAGAGTTTTTAACGGTTTTAATAAATTTTACAATTCTTAATTATTTTAAAAATAATATTTAAATGTCTAAACATATTTTGAATATTAGGTATCAAATCTAAAATAAAAATATATTTAATATTTTAACCGATTAAAACACTAAACATTATATACAAATTATTAGGTTAATTTTTATAGAAGGTACTCCAACTATAAGAGTTGTAACAAATCAGTACCCCAAATTTAATTTGTAATATGGTAGTACTTTAACTTACAATTTTGTAACATGATAATATTCTTAGCTGATTTTCAGGTCACCAATATGTAACAAGGACCAAACAGAAAATTTTTCATATAGCACCCTATTTATTTGGCTCCCATATTGCTACTTCCATTCTCTTTCTTTTTTTATTTTTTAATTACTAATCATAAATTAATAATTTATTCCCAATAATAATTTTTTTAATAAATTACATTTAAAAATGTGAGTGATTGTGATGATGAAAACATAAAATTTTATTCTCTTCAAAAAATAAAAAAGTAAAAATAATCAAATTATTCTTTTCAAATATAAATCACATTTTTAAAAATTATTATTATTATTATTAAAAATAACGAAAGGATTTTCTTTCCATTCTCGTTCTTTTTAATAATAATAATTCTTTAAAAAATTATATTTAAAAATTGAGACAATATAATAAACACATACTCATAATTATAATTATAATAAAGGAAACTTAAAATTAAAAGAAAAGTAAAGGATTTTACATTTGATTGTGATTTTGAGAAGTGAAAAGAGTAGATATAGAATCTAAAAATATTTACATATTTACTCATTATTAGCAGTGTGAGTTTGAGTTTTAAAACCCTTGAAAAAATAGCAGCCTCCTGATTTATAAATATTTTGGGTTCAGTATTAGTTCGTATTATTTTTGTTTAATCCTAATACTAAATTATACTAGAAGATTATGAATTATGATTCATCTAATAAAAAAATTATTTAATTTCTTGAAATTTTGTTTGTACAACTAATTAAAATACAAATTCACAATTAATTATTAACTTTAAATTAAGAAATGTGAGGTTTTTTGGTTATTCAAATAAATGAAAGATTGAGAAATTACTATTCCTATTTTTTTAAAAAAAAAATTGTTATTGTTTGTGTTGTTTTTTTAGATTATGTTATTACTTGATCAAAATCAACGTTGAGCTTCATGATTTTATTTTATTTGATTTTGAAAAAATCGTAATTTTGTTTTGGATACAAGTTAATTTGATTTAATTTTTAAAATTTTTAGAACAAACCAATATTTTTTTAAGGAAATAATTTGATTATTATTTTAATATTTTAAGAGAAAATAAATTTCTATGTTATTATCATCATCATAATCATTCATATTTTAAAAAATAAAGAATGTAATTTATTATAAAAATATTACTGAGAATTAATTATTAATTTATAATTAGTAATTAAAAAGTAAAAAAAAAAAAGGAAAGAGAATGAAAGGAGTAGCATGGGGAGCCAAATAAGTTGATATATGGTGACCTGAAAAATGACTAAAGGTACTGCCATATTATAAAATTATAAGTTGAAATACGACCATATTACAAATTGAAGTTGGAGTACTGGTTTGTTAAATCTCTAGTATGTACTGGTAAAATTAGCCCAAACTAAAAAAAAAGTAAATTTCGATTTTGCAAAGGTAGTCAGTATAAATTTATAATGAGTTGTAAAAAGGTGTTAAGAGGTGGAATTTGATATGTGTGTTACATTTGCAACTTGAAGTCTAATCCTCTAATAGTAATAGTTAATAGGAGTTTGGGGTAGCTTTCCAATTCCTCTGCTCTAAACAGTCTAGAATTGGCTTTGGTTGAATACCAAAAAACTGAAAGACATTGAATGCAGCCACATAAGCTAAATACATAAGAATGGATCAAATGATAATATGACATCTCTTATTATTATTATTAAAACTAGTATGGAACTCATGCGATGTATAACGCTATGCACTTTGCGACGACGGATGAATTATTTTTAGTTGAAGTTATTTATGTTAAGTTTGGGTTTGAATTTAACTTTAATTATAAGTCTCTTCACTCTTATAAGTATATTATAATCATGTGTATGAATATTATAGATGTCATTTATGTAAGGTATGCGGATTTCAATTATTATATGTTTTTATAATAAGAGCAACAATTTCATAATATTTATTTTTCAATATGAAAATTATACTACATATTTTTTTAAAAAAAATTAACACATTCATACTTTATCTACTTTATCGTCTTTGAAAAATATATAAAATGTAAAATATATAGAACATTATTATTATGTTCGATATTATCTTTATTATAAAAACATACAATAATTTATAGTAAAAAAATATTTATAATATCATATATAAGATACTTTGTCTGTTCTTAGTAGATAAAAAAAAAAATCCATTTTAAGTGTTCTCAATAAATAACAAAATTTCCTTAAATAAAAAGTTTTAGATGAGTGTAAAATGATAAAATGTCTATTTGTCATTGAAGTGATATATAGTTTGAAATATGTGTTGAATTAAATAATGAGTGATTTAGAGATAGTAAGGGATAAATAGTGTTAGAGTTGACAGTGATGTGACAGATGTCTGTTTTATTTGATTTTTTTGGAAAGTGTTGAATTTTTAGTCATCTTTACATCTAATACTCGAAATATATTAAACTTTGAACTATTTAAACCAATTGACCACATATTGAAGGATTTAGAAGCAAAAATAGATAATAATTAGTTAAAAACGATATAGCAAATGAATTGGACTTATAAAGAAGTTAGAATGATGTTTGATTCAAGTATGTAAACTTGGAAAACTGCTTGAATTGAAAGGATTTATATTTGAATGATTCTTTGTAGGCTTTGTTCTAGGCTTGACCCCAATGGATTAGACTCCTATGTATCAAATTTTGATATTTACACTATCATATACACCAGAGTCGGATTTTAGTGAGTTTAACTTTTATATATATATATATATATATACATACCCAAAGGAGCCATACCCAGATTTACCTGTTCACTAACCTTGATGAGGAATGCATCTAAACATACCAACATAAGAGAAAAACAAAGAAAATCCTAGAACTAGAACAAACAAAGAAACAAGAAAACTAAAAAACACAAAGTGAAACCATGCAAAAGCATAAACACTCAACTCTATGCACTTGTTTGCAAAAGTTGCAATAGCGAAAGAACCACCATACCACCTCCAGCAAAAAAGAAACCACTTATAATATACATAACATAAATTCAGGAAATCCTAGATAAACTGGTGTATCGACAGTTGAAAGCTTTTAAGACATACCAGCACCGGCTAAGCCCCCAAGGGAACACCCACTTACGGTTGAAATCCTTGCATAACTCACCACCTCCCCTAACCCTTTTCAATAGAAAACCCACGTACGGTTGACTCTAACAGCTCCTCAAATTAGAACTAATAGCCATTGTTGTAGTTAAATAAACCTCAACAAGGGAAATATGGCTTTGCAAGCACCACAAAGAGAACTGAACTGATCCACCCATATGGACCATTCTCCTCGGACCAAATAGAGTATATTGAACCAGTGATCAAACCACAGCATACCACATTTGTACCGAAATACACCCCGCTTCCACCATAGATAAACCAAAACCACCAGTGAAGAAACAAAAAGTGAAAGAAAATAGTTGGACATATTTGCTAGCATCATTTGTACAAACTCCTACCTAAGAGAAGCTTTCTGCGCATCCATACCCTCGCAAACCCACCATTGTGACAACCACACACCAGGAAGCAGTTTAAGTAGAAAGGAGGCCTTTAAAAACAGAGCCATTGGAGTCCGACGAAATAAGCAATGCAGAGAAAGATTCATCCATACCCAAGCCGGCCACCACCACATATTGAAGCATCCAAGAAAAAGGAATAAAAACGAGAAGAGGTGGAGAAAACCGTAAAAAAAGTGGATAGGAAATAAAAGTCATAACGCTTCCAAACCAGTGCGACTGCCGGAGACGAATTGCCAGAGTAAATTTACCATTTTTAAAATTTAATCCTTGCGAATATGACTATCGAAATAAAATGAGGCGTTCATATATTTATATTGGTATTCAATAAATTTATTATACTCATATAATCATCTAATTTTTTTCATCATTTTTTGTATTGCTTTTCTTAAAATTGGAAGTTTATAGGGAGAATTACATTTCTTCGTGTAGGCCAGAACAGGAAAGAAATCGAAATCTGCAGAGAAAGTAAATCAAATTTGATAATTAAATTGAAAAAATTTGAGAAGAAAAAATATTTGTAAGCAGATTTAACACAATTACTGTGATTGATCTGTCCTATATTGTGAACTCAATATAAATAGTGTATAGAGCATAAGAAATTCGAGATACAGAAAATGAATTATGTTTTCTTACTAAAAAGCTCTATTTCTAACATGGTATCAGAGCTGGTTGCTGGTCATTAAGGCCATTAGAAATCTATAAAGCTCATAACGTACCAGTTCTTACCTAAAGAATGGCAGAAGAAACAACTGCCTCATCAACCAAGATTAATGAAACAGGGGAAACAACAACCCTTTAAGCGTGAGTCAGCTTCTGGAAATAATCCAGAACATCAATCTCAATCAAAAACCAACAGAAAGCAGTAACAACCAACCGGTCTTAATCTCAACCAAATTAAATTACCAGAATTACATAATCTGGTCCAGGCTTATGAGTTTAGCCATCCGGGGAAGCTCAATCACATCATTGCTTCCCCTCCCCTTCAGACAGATCCAAAAATACCCTCTATAGGTTCAAAGTGATTCTATTGTTATCATTTGGATAATCGAGAACATAGAATATGATCTCGTCTATCAATATATCAAATATTCAATAACAAAAGATTTATAAGAGGCAATTGAGGCAACTTACAGTAGTTGAGAAGATTCACTATAAACTTTTGATCTTATAATAAGATCGAATAACCTGAAACAATGCGAGCAGACTCTGGAAACATATTATGGTCATCTTCAAGCCCTTTAGAAGGAGATTGACCGAAGGATGCCCAACCCTATGCAGTGTCCAGAAGATGCCGCCATCTTCAACAAACTGCAATAGAAAAATCGATTATATCATTTTTTTGCCAGAGTGAAATCAATTTTTGATGCAGATCGACGGGATCTACTAAAATACTCCCCTCTTCCTTCTATAGAGAGTGCGTACGCTACTCTCAGAAGGAAAGCCATGAGAAGAGAAATTATGGTGAGCGAGGAACAATTGCATTCACAGGGAGAGTTTCCCTCAGGTATGGGTAGTAGTCTAGTTAGCCGGTCAGAATCGGCTAGAGGGGCCAGATTATCATCCCGGCGGGACAATCGGGATAAATCACAACTGAAGTGTACTCGTTGTGGTGGAACCAGACACACTGGAGAGGGTGCTTCAAGTTAATTGGGTACCCGAATTGGTGGCCAGAAAGTAAAAAGAAGGGAGGCAGAGGTACAACGGCTAAAACAACGGTGGACGATTGTGTGACCACCGGCGTCAAAGGAAACACGCTGTACAGAGAAGGAGAAGCCATAAAAATAGGCGAAAAGGGTCCGAAATCGAGAAGGAAGGGACAAAGGAAAAGCAACAGGCGAGAGAGGAAAAGCAACAGGCAGTGGTAAGGGAAGCTGTGGGAAATAAGCCTAGGGTTAGAGGGAAAATTACCAAAAGACCCCTCAAACCCTAGCTTATATAAATTGAACCCCTTAGATTTTAAAATCTTAAGTTGTGGACCTAATAATTGTGACACCCCCGACCAGAGTCATACGTCTTTTTGACATCATCACATGCATTTTATGCATTTTATTTAAATGCATCAGAGTGCGACATGATATATGACATTTACATGAAATAGATGAATTGGGAAAATGATTATAAATGAGTCATAAATGATAAACAAAAGAGGTTTTAAGTTTGTTTATCGTCGAAAGACATAAAACGGAGCCAATTAGAGTTTTTGGTTCGTGCGACCGAAAAATGTCGGAAACGCGCAATATTTTAAAGTAAATGATTTGGATATGTTTTGAATATGATTATATATGATTTGAATGAGAATTTCAAGCTATGTATAGGATCGTTTGTCGTCGGAAGACACAATTGGAGCTAAGTAGGGTTTTCGAACCTGCGCGATCGAAAAATGCCGAAATCGCGTCAAATATGAGTCAAATGATTTTGATGTGATCTTATATGTTTTCACATATGTCTTAAAGAGTTTTCGGACCAAAATTATACGACGACGTCGTACGGTTACGGTTCTGTAAAAATCGTCGAGGTTTAAGGCACCGACCGAACCGCGATAAATTTTCGGATTCCGATTTTTACGAAATTTCATACACATGTTATACTATTTATTTTAACACCGAAAACAAATTTTAAGCTATTGTTGGACTCGTTTAGTGGTTGAAATTAGAGAAAATCTGAAGTACATTAGAAATTTGTGTACTTCTACAATCTTATACAACAATTTTTTCGTGATAAAAGACTTATACACCAAACTACATGCCCTTACACCCCTCAACAAAATGGTGTGGCAGAAAGAAGGAATCGGAAGGAATCAGATTTTGCTTGAGATGGCTCGAGCAATAATGATTGAATCTAGGGTTTCTCAATCTTTCTTGCCAGAAGCCATAACTACCTCTACCTATCTCCTAAATTGTCCACAAAAATCTTTAACCATAATACACCCTTAACCACTTTGGCCAAATATACCTAAATACCAGCACATCTTAACCTTCAACCTCGTGTGTTTGGTTGTATTGTTTATGTTCAAATATACCTAAATACCAGCACATCTTAACCTTCAACCTCGTGTGTTTGGCTGTACCGTTTATGTTCACATCCTAAAACATGCGAGAACCAAAACTTGATCCTTGAGTCGTCAAATGTATCTTTGTGGGATATAGGGTTAACCTGAAGGGGTATAGATGTTTTGACCCTATAACCAACCGTACATATACTATAATGGACTGTGACTTCCTTGAAACCGAATTCTATTATACCCCAACACAATGATTAAGGGGAGAGTCCTGGTATATTCCCATTGAGATTGGCTACATAGTCCAGTCGTGACAGAAGCTGTTCCAAAAGAGCAAGTAGATAGTACCACCGAGTCTGCTACTGAAGACATTGAACAGTCTAATATGTCAGAATTACCTAAATCATCCTCTCCATCAAATATTCCAAAGGTAAGTAGTTATTTTCTAGACCCTTCTACTTGTATGCATCCTAATCCTGCAGAAACAGAGGTACTTGTTCCAGTGACATAGGAAAGATATAATCTCCCACCAAGAAGTAATTGAGGAGTACCACCAAAACGGTATGAACCCGAATTTATATCTCAGAAGGCTAGATACCAGTGATCAATGTGGTAAGGGAGAGCTTATCCACAGAAGGCAAAGTATTCAATACTACATTTTACTCAACCATTATTCCCAGAACAGTAGAAGAGGCGCTGGAGAATGAAAAACGGAAACAGGCTGTGGAAGAAGAAATGAAGGCTCTAAAAAAAACAATACATGGGTAAAGACTGAAATACCGCCTTGAAAGAGACCTGTTGGATGTAAATGGGTGTTCACTATTAAATACAAAGCAGATGAGAGTATTGAAAGACACAAAGCAAGGCTGATAGCCAAAGGTTACACTCAAACCTATGGTATAGACTATGTAGAGACTTTCTCTCCAGTTGTAAAAATAGACACAGTTTGTGTTTTATTTTTTGTGGCAGCTAACCGAGACTGGCCATTATATCAATTTGATGTGAAAGATGCTTTCTTGCATGGAGATTTGAAAGAAGAAATGTATATGAAAGCTCCCCCCAGTTTTTCATAAGGTTTTTATCCTAGAGAAGGATGCAGGCTAAAGAAGACATTATATAGGTTGAAACAGTCACTAAGGGCCTGGTTTGGGAGGTTTACTACGACTGTGAAAAAATATGGGTATTGTCAAAGCAACTCCGATCATACCTTGTTCCTCAAGAGAAGGTGTGACTACATAACATGTTTTATCATATATGTTGATGACATGATTATCACAAGAGATGATGAAGAAGAAATTCAGACACTTAGGGGGAGACTCTTCGAAAAATTTGATATGAAAGACCTTGGAAGGTTGAAATACTTCCTTGGGATAGAAGTGTTGAGATCTAAACAGGGCATCTTTATCTCTCAAAGGAAGTATGTATTGGATTTACTGGCTGAGACAAGACTATTAGACTGCAAACCGGCTGATACTCCAATTATGGTTAATCATGGGTTACAAATTGTGGAAAGAGGTGAACCAACGGATATCAGTCAGTACCAAAGATTGGTAGGGAAACTTATATATCTTTCACATACTAGACCGGAATAACCTACGCTATAAGAGTAGTCAGTCAATTCATGCATAAGCCACAAAAGGAACATATAGAAGCTGTTCTTAGAATTGTGAGATATCTGAAGGGATCACCTGGAAAAGGGGTGATATTTAGAAAAAAACGGGCATTTAAATATTGAAGCATTTACTGATGCAGATTGGGCAGGCAGCCCAATTGACAGACGATCAATTTCAGGATACTTTTACACTGGTTGGAGGAAATCTTGTGACTTGGAGAAGCAAGAAGCAAAAAGTAGTAGCATTATCTAGTGCTGAAGCCAAATTTCAAGGAATCGCCAGAGGGCTAACTGAAATTCTCTGGTTAAAGAAACTGCTGGAAGAAGTTGGTTATAAATCAGACACTTGTAAATTGATGTGTGATTACAAAGCGGCAACCAGTATTTCTGAAAATCGAGTTCAACATGACCCGAAAAAACATGTCGAAGTGGATAGGCATTTCATTAAAGAAAAACTTGAAGGAGGGGTTATATGTCTTCCATTTACTCGATCAGAAGAACAGCTGACATACATTTTGACAAAGACAGTTCTAGTCAGAGCGTTCAATGAAACTCTGGGCAAGTTGAGCGTTGGAGATCTCACCACCCAATTTGAGGGGGAGTGTAGGTTAGAACAGGAAAAAAATCGAAATCTGCAAAGAAAGGAAATCAAATTAGACAATTAAATTGAAAAGATTTGTGAATCAAAAATATTTGTAAGCAGATCAAACATAATTACTGTGATTGATCTGTCTTATATTGTGAACTCAATATAAATAGTGTACAGAGCATAAGAAATTCGAGATATAGAAAAAGAATTTTGTTTTCTTACTAAAAATCTCTATTTCTAACATTGCGAACATATATAATTATCGATTTTTCTCATATCTTTCTTTGCTTTTGCATTACCTACCCCTTTGCGATCCTTCGTTCATTTCCTTGAATTCTTTAAAAAATTGTTCGAATTATAATACTATTTGATTCTGAGATATTTTTTGCAATGTGAAGTTATCAATTTATTTTCAGCATTAGGCCTTTCTACGAGCTCTAAACAAGGTCTGGAATAAGAGAAGCTTGATAACAAAAGATATATTGGCTACTGTTATTTGATGATTTGAAGAAATATTTTCGAAACTTTTTTTTTTTTTTTTACATGTTGAGGCATTGTTTGGGAAGAGAATATGCAATGGAGAATTTGTTTGAGATTGACGGTGTTCAATTTCCAACCAATCCAAACTAACCCAGTTCGTAGATTTTTTTTATAACAGTTACATAATCATTTCTTATTAACATTCGTGAGTATCCGTAGGTACATTTTCAAATACTATTGATAAAAACCTTTATAAGAAAAAAAAAAAGTAAAACATAATAAACTAAAATCTTAAAATAAATTTTAAATATTAAAATAAAACTAATTACAATAATATTATGAGTTAAAATCTTAATAATATATACATTTGTGTTAAATCCCCTATTATTATAAATTATATAAAATTTTATATTTTATAAAAATAAGTACCGAATTTTTACATTATAAAATCTTTCATATTTTTTTTTACCGCACTAATAAATTTTTCCGCTGAAATAAAAAAGAAGACTTAGTTTATGTCAAAAAAAAATAAAAAATGAAAGACTTAGTCATTGGAGAGAGTTTGTTTTTTCGTTATATATTTTCATTATTATTATGTTATAGTTAATTTTGATTAATTATATATTAATTGAAAATAATAAAATTTATATAAAAATAATAAATTATTGTATCAATACTATTAATTAAAAAAATTATTAATTATATGAATATACTTTAATTTTTAGATGTTTTAAAATAAAATTTATCAAAATAAATTTATTTATTTATACATTCATTTTCATTTGAAAAACTCGTTAGTTATTAATTTAGAATACGTTATTAATACTATAACTATTACAATTGTTATTTATTTATTAATAATAATTCAGTATTAAGAATGTAATTATCTTTAAAAATTAGAAATAATAGGGGTACTTTTGGCAATTTCAATGTTCTCCCTCTCATTCATACATTTAATTATGTTATGGATTGATAAAAACATTAAATGAAAAGTGTTATTAGTGTGGTGGAAATAAATATTAAAAATTATATATATTAGTATAAAATAAAAATTGAAACTTGGTAATTTAATTGTTTTGACAATAAGAAAGCTCAGCTTTCATTGGATGATAATTGGTCAATTACAAGAAACTGAATACAATTTTATAAAACATTCTAAATATGTTAGAGAAGTGAAAAAACAACGTGCCTGTATAATTTTAAAAGGTCACAAAATAAGAGCTCAATCTGCAATTGCCTCAATTGAACTTTTAACCAACTTCAAACAATTAATTACTTTCGTGATCTTAAATAACACTAATTAGCGTCCTAATTATATATAAGCACACCATCTTCTAATGGCAAAATGCTCCTACTAATATAAAAAATGTACTATATAATTTCCAAAAATAATATCTAATTATATTTATTTTAAATTTTCCGGTATAATTTTAAAAATAAAGTTATTTTTTTTTTTCAACAAAATAAAGATACTAAAATAAAATAAAATAAATTATATTTGTTGTGTGGAAATGCGACTTAATATTGTGTAGTAATTAATAATAAGGGGAAGAAATGTGACTGGTCTTGTCAGGTTGGTCGGCTAACTGCCAAGTGGCAACCAAACCAAACCCATAGAATTTCTCTATTTCTTCCAAATTTCAAGCCATATTCAAAGTACCAAATTAATGTTTGACGTTAATGTTTTACCCATTCTTTTATAGTCAATTGACACGTGGCTACACTTTTCAACTGAATCCTATGATACTATTTTCTTTTTTAAACTTAGAAACCAATTTCCAATCCTCCACTATAATTAAAACTGACCACTCAATACTTCTAATTCCAATTTAATAACACTGCAATTATTATATCTATGTTAAAAAAATAACACTACAATTAGAATTACTAGTACTTCTCGAGAGAAATAAAAAATGAAAAAAATTGAATTTCAAACAAGAAAATATTGTATATATAAAGATTATAGAAAATACTAATTTTATGAAAATGCTATATGGAGTTATTAGCTCCAGATCAAACGGTGAAATTGATCTTATTATATTACCATAATAGTGTATTAAAATCTAGCTAATTATTGATTAAAACTAATAGTTAAATTGTAATTTAAATTAATTATTTCCACATTTGATAAATAAAACTATCTTCTTTCAAAAAATAAATAAAACGATATGTCAACTAATTTTTTATTCAATTACCATTTTTGAAATTTTATCCTCGTCAATTGCAATTTTAAAATCAATTTAATAATTAATTCTGATCGAAATTTCTCCATTTTACAATTTTAAAATCAAACAAATATTTATCTTTTTTAAATTTTTTGTTATTTTTTTTATCAATAGACATATATCTGATATATATAATAATAACTAAATTAAAATGTAAAAGAAAAAATCTTAGAAAAATTGTAATTTTATTATTTTGAATTGTAACGGCTCTTAATGTCCTTTCACCATTTTAAGAATGGATATGAAAACTCATATAAATTTATTTCTACATAAATGAAAATTGAAAATAACACTATAGAGATTTGATTATATTAGTTATGGATTTCTTGTAATTAGGTGGAGTTATTATATAATTATAATAGTATTATTTAGTCAACACTTATTCTTAATAAATGGTTTTGAATTTATATTTTTCAATATTTTTACAATTTTTGAAACAGAAAATAAAATTTATTTTTTTATTTTTAAATTTCCTTAATATATGATCCTTTAATTTTGTACCATAACAACGAATGATCTGATATTTCAAAACTTGATTAACGTTTTAATATATAAAATAAAAATAGAAAGGATGATATGATACTCTATTTTATATATATGATTTTTGAAGGATGATTACTTCCTTTTAATCTATTGAGAATCTTCTGTTTAGCTATAGACTATTGACTATTGTAAGCATTTTTCACTTTTTTTCCTCTCTATTTTCATTATTTGATATGTATAATAAATTTAATTTGGTTGCCTAAATAAGTATTATGGAAACCCCAAAATAAAAATTTGAGTTCAGTTCCTCAAATATAAATATTCTTAATATATAAAAGAGAGTGAGGCACGTTGATTTCTTTTTAAATAGAAGTTAATTTATTACTTTTTAGAGTTATTTATGGTTATATTTTATTTTATTTTATTTTGTGCACAATTTCTTCCGTATTTTTAATTTTTATTATTTTATTACAAGGCAAGCTCTTTCTGTATATTAACAGGTAACGTTTTTATTCTACTTTTTATGTATTTTCTTTAATTTTTTTACTCATTGGCTTTCTAAATTATTCTCTTAGTTAATTAATTTAAGGTTTATTTTTATTTCGTACCCTATTTTTTTTATTATGATTTTATTTTTATTGATAACAATGATATAATGTATTAGACTTATTTTTTTATTATGATTTTATTTTTTATTGATAACAATGATATAATGTATTAGACTTGTATGTGTAAAAAAAAGGTAAAATTAAAATAAAGGTGAATTACTTATTTGAATTGGGAATGGGAAGGGGAAGCAATAGGCCATAATAACCTAGCAAGTTTCAGTTAGGTTCCTACAAAATTTTGAATCTTCTTTCTCCAATCTATAATTCTATAATTTCCATTATAGCTTTTGAAACTTTAATCCAATTGTTTTTTTCATCTTTTACATTGGATTTATAAATAGATTAAACTACATTGTTGATTGATTTCATGTTAACAGAATAAAAATTGCTTGATATATGATATACTATTTTTTGTTGCTTTATCAAATTCATGTGTGTTTAGTTTACTTATCTTTTTTAACTTTTTTTTTTTTATTTAAGTGAATGATATAATTGAGATTTTTGTTAATAGAAAGAACGAATAACATTTGGAATAATTCACCGATTACAAAAGAATTAAATCAAATGGGCGCTCTAACAATACAGTGAGCAGCACTATTTATAAAACGCATATCCATCTAACTTGAATATCAGACCTAACATCTAAAAAGTCTCTTACAATTCGAGATAATAATCTCAAATTCAGAAAGTTATAATAATTTAGAACTCACTTGATAATCAATAAAAATAAAATCTTCTTTATCTAATTATTTTATTTGTTGGTGAGCAAATTGCTCATGTAAAATTAGATTTTTTTTTTTTTTAAACATAACATTACTCTTAATTTTATAGGCACTAAATCCTAATGTGAAAATTAATTGAATATCTCTCATTTTTAAGATGGGCATATCTATGTAAATAAAATTGAGCTTTTTAAACTAAATTTGGACAAAATTAGTTACCTTTAATAAATTTAGACAAAAGTTGTCATCCTTTTAATAAATTTAGACAAAATTAGCCATTATTAATAAATATGGACAAAACTAGCCATCTAATTTTTGAACTGGTTTTAAACAGTGTTTTAAGATGATTTAAACATGCATATAAATTTGTTTAAACTGTACTTGATCCAATGAGTGAAAAACTGTTCAGACTCTGTTAAAAAATTGTTCAATCCCAGTTAAAAAATAAGGTGTATATTATTGTCTACAAACATACCATTTGTCAAAAATTATTAGAAATGTGGTTATTTTCGTGGTTTTTCAAAAAAATTTAAAATGAAGAAGGTCCAATTAGGGCTGTAAACGAGTCGAACCGTTCGCGAGCGGTTCGGTGTTTGCTCGATAAAAACTCGACTCGAGACTCGGATCGATGATAAACGAGCCGAGCTTAAGCCGAAAATTTAGGCTCGTTGAGCCGAACAATTAGGTTCGCGAGCCGGCTCGCGAACAGTTCGTTTAAAAAAGCTGGCGAGTAGCTCGTTTAATCGGCTTGCGAGCTGCTCGTTAAATAAGCTCGCGAGCCTATCAAAACAACGTAATTTTGGTACCAAACTAAAAAATATATTTTAGCCAAACCACCCGCCTCCCCACTTCATTTTTTGCTATTTCTTTTTTTTTTTCACTGAAACTGTTATTTTTATTCTGACTGAAACGGTATTAAAAATGAATTTTCTTGATTTTTGACTAATTCTTAACGAGTTTGAACACGAGCTCGAATAGCAGCAGAAAACGAGCTCGAGCTTATTTGTGAGCTAAAACTCAAGATCGAGATGAGCTCGAATTCAAGTTTATTTGAGAGCTCGAGCTATTTGAGAGCTCGAGCTTGAGCTCAAATTCGAATAGCAATATAAAACAGCTAAACTCGCGAGCTTAAAACAAGCCAAGCTCGCGAGTCTCAAAACAACCAAACTCGCGAGCCGAGTTTGAGCTTGTGAAATTTAACACGAACTCGTGAAATTTAAAACGAACCGAGCTTGAATAACACAATAATTGACTCGGCTCGTTTGCAGCCCTAGACCTAACTTCGAATTGATTGAATCCACGGTTGACATTGAATCAGCGTGATACGTATACCCACGTAATATTAATTGCTGATTGTCATGGATTGGATTACTGATTTGGTGCCAACAAACCTCGAACTTAATTAAAATACCACTGGATAATTCCAAATTCACGCGCTGCTAAACTGAGTGATTCTAGACGTACCAATTGAAACGAAAGACAGTGCCTTACGTACTTTTTCTGTTCACCAGAACCAACCCTGCTGTCATACTGAATCAAATTGCCCAAACGCTCATTTTTCGCGCGTGAGTAACCCTCGTCGTCTCAAGCCTAGTCGTTCAAAACGTGACCAACTTGCTCAAGCCTCCTCTTCTCTCTCCTAAAACGAGGTTTCTCTCTCTAACTACTTCTCTCTTCTCGGACTCGTGTCCTCTCAACCCGAAATTCTCTTCTACTGGTCCCATTAAAACCCTAGATTCCTCTCCATTATCCGCAGGTATCGAGTTTCCTTCTTGTCTTCTCTTTTTCTTTCGTTTCTCGAATTACAGTTTTGAGTTTTTGTCTCTGTGTTTTCTTCTTTCAGATCCGTTTAGCTTTTCTTCGTTTTCTCGGTTTTCGTTTCAGTTTTGTTTTCGTTTTCGCTGATTTCTTTGCTCGCGTTTCGAAATCTTGTCTTGCGCATTTCAAGTTCTGTTTTACCCTTAATGATTTGTTTGCTCGTGTTAAATCCGCACAATGTACGGACATTCATTCGCTTATGACTGGTTTATTTTGAATTCTGCTGTTTGTTTACTGTTTGTAACGAGTTTTTTAATTTTTACGATTAAAAATGGAATATGTTGATCTCCCATGATTTGATAGAGAGAAGGAATAATGTGTTTTCGAGGAGTCATTGTGTATTTGTTGCTGAGTTTCGGTTTTGTATTTCTGTTTGGTTTACAGTGTTATTGTTTTATTAATTCTGTTTCTTTCTTTCGTGCATTCCTCCTAAAAGAGGAAGAAGACATTAAACTCGCAAATGAGAGGACTTTGGATCGTGGGATGTAATTTTTTTATAAATGTAGAAACGAAAACAGAGAAATAATATTTTCTGTTCATATATGTTAAAACTTCAAGTCGTTTTATTTGAAATTTGTTATCTTTTTTTGCTAACAAGTGAAATAATTATTGCTAACTTGAAGATGGTTTTGATGATTTGAATTCATTTTGGTAGGCAGGGCCGTGGAAGTCATTGTGCCCCCTGTTGAAGAATGGATTTAGAGGATAAATTTCTTGCTAGGGGTACGCTCTTTTATTCTTTTCTTGTCATTTTCTATGTTGATATTTGTTTTTGAACACCAATTGTTTTCTAATAGTAGAAGCAGAGTAGGGATTACTTGTTGGCATATTGTTTGGTTGGCTGAGATCGTTGGACAATAGCTAAGAACTTCATAGAATTGAGTTTGTGGAATTTTGTATTCCAACTCTCCTTTGCATGTTGAGTCCTAGTGCAGTTTTGTGTAATGATTAATTCTCATATCTATGCACAGATCTAACTCCTTTGTTGGTGTGACCAACTTTCTTACAAACCTTATCTATGTTAATTTCACTCTACTTCATGAAATTATTAGCTGGATTTAATGAAAACAGCACTTAAGATGGCACTTTAGAGTTGAATGTCAAAACCTGCTGATTATTTCATATGTATAGATTAACCACTTGAGTGAAAACATGGGTAACCTAGTTATAAAAATATATATTAAAAGCCAACAGCACTTAAATGTAAATGTAAACATCCTTTGTCTATAAGTGATGGATCAGTTTAGGTGAGCTTGTTTCTGTATGATTCTGAAGTTTACTCTATCTGGCTTTTTCTTTCTTTCCCTCATGTTATCATCTTTACTATTTTCTAGATACCAAATTTTCTGCAGTGAATGCTGAAAGTTTATTCCAGTTTCAAATACAAATTTCTAATCTTTTATTTTACATATGGATGTTACATACTGGATTTCTAGTAAAATTGAAATTTGAGTCTGGAAATTTTCTTAACCTCCTAAATGAATGAATTAGACAATAAGATTGGTAAGTTCATCCATGATGCTATGGCAAATAGGATATTGAACTATTTAATCCATGTTTTACTCTTTGTTTTCGGCAAAATTAGCTGTTGAAGTAACATTAATTGTTTGAATAACTATTAGCTGTTTATAGTAGTTGTTTACAAAACGCTAAGAGTTAAAAGCTACTTGTGTTAGCCTTTGATAAAACACTACTTAAACAACTAAAAGCTATCTCAGAAGCTACTTTACTGAACTAAAAAAAATAGCGTTTATCATTTTGACCGGTCAAAACACTAAAAGTTACTCCAAATACTGTTGCCGAACACGGCCTAAAGTAGCAGAAGTCGTCTCTTTTTTTTTTTCACATAATTTTTGACTTCAAATATTTCAGAATTTGATATTTTTATTCTTCTTCTTAGACTTATATTTGGATCTACCTTTTTGTCCTTTCCCCTCTAACAATAGGAAGCAGGGTGCACTGGAGCTGATTCCTTGAATTGCTTCTCTATCCTATTGCTTTACTATAGAAGTTCATTTTAGATGGTGATTTTGAACAACTTGGCAAGGGCAGTTGAAGTCTCATGACTTTAGCACAGACCAGGCATATGCTTGAAGTTTGTAGCAAGTTTATAAAGTATTTAAAGGAATGGTAAATTATATATGGATGTTTTTACACAAAATCAAATGCCCATTTGTGAACATATTGTTTTAGGTTTTAGTGTGTATATACTCCTCTAATGTAATCTTTAAGAATTCATAATGGAGTGAGAATGCAGCAATTTTCCCTTCAATGTTTTTCAGTTTGTTTAATTTCATCCCTTTAATTTATTTTGAGAAAATCATATTACACTAGATATTTACTGTTCTGAACTGCTTGAAGGGCTGGATGTAAGAAGAAACTTGGATTGATAAAGTTTTGTGCTTTAAATGCTTAGTATTACTGCTGGATATCTTGATATCTACATCCTTGCACCTGCAAGTGAATTATGCATGCTGTGCATGCATTTCTTCTCATGAAGATCTTTATTCTTATTTCTTTTCTGATTTTCTGTTCCAGTTTCTGGCATTCAAAGCCTTTCTTCTAGTGTGCAAAGCACCCCAGAGAAAAATGGGAATTATGATGATGCTTCAAGAAGTCCCGAACTGCTTCAAGAGTTTCTGAAATCTGGTCCCAAAAAGGAACATCTTCGAACTTGCTTTGATAAGGAAAAGAAGCATACAGCTTCATCAAAGGTTAAAGCAGAATCCATGAAGGCAAGCAATGGAACAGTTAAGAAACAGGAATCCAAAAAAGCTTGTTCTAGTTCCAATAATCAAACTTCTCTTAAGAAGCAACAAAGAAAGGGGGAAAACCCCACACGACTCACCCCTGTTTCTGACCAATCATCAGAGTTTGGATGTTCAAATTCATGGATATGCAAAAATTCTGCTTGTAGAGCTGTTCTATCCATTGATGATACATTTTGCAAGAGGTGCTCTTGCTGTATTTGCCATTTGTTTGATGACAATAAGGATCCAAGTCTTTGGTTGGTTTGCACATCTGAAAATGGTCAAGGGGACTCCTGCGGGCTATCATGTCATATTGAGTGTGCTCTCCAACGTGAAAAGGTGGGTGTTGTTGATCTGGGGCAATTGATGCAGCTAGATGGTAGTTATTGCTGCGCTGCTTGTGGTAAAGTGTCAGGGATACTTGGGTAAGTAATGGAATGCTTGTTGTAATAATTTATCTGTAACATTTAAAAGAAATCAGATGTTCCATAAGTCATGCCAATATTTTTGTTCTTGTGTTTAAGCAGCTCAATATTTCCTCTTTTTGAAAATTTTAAAACCTAGCCTTCTACTTCCTCCATTTATAGGGCACTTTATTCTTTTACCTTATGAACATTGGATTGATGTCAATTGTTTAATTTGGTTGATGCTAACAGATGTTGGAAGAAGCAGCTAGTAATCGCTAAGGATGCTCGCCGTGTTGATGTTATCTGTTATAGGATATACTTGAGCTATAGACTTTTAGATGGCACTGCAAGGTTTAAAGAACTGCATGAAATTGTGAAAGATGCAAAAGCCAAATTAGAAACAGAGGTTGGTCCGGTGAATGGTGTTTCCTCCAGGATGGCTCGTGGTATTGTAAGTCGACTCCCTGTTGCTGGGGATGTGCAGAAACTTTGCTCTCTTGCAATTGACAAAGCAGATGAGTGGCTGGCCACTAATTCAAATGGAAACTCAAACTGCAGAGGTTAGACTCCTTAATAGTTGTTCCCTGTTATCCAAACTTTGAAAGAAAAGCATAGAGTTTAAATGGATAATAAATTTATATTTTCTGCAGAGGATTCGCTTCCTGCTGCATGCAGGTTCTTATTTGAAGAAGTGACATCCTCATCCGTTATAATCATTTTAATTGAATTATCTTCTGCATCATTTGATGATATTAAAGGCTACAAACTTTGGTACTGCAAGAGCAGAGAGGAGATGCACACAAAAGTTCCCATTTGTGTGTTTCCGAGATCTCAGAGGAGGATTTTGATATCCAATCTGCAACCGTGTACTGAGTATACTTTCCGGATTGTTTCATATACAGATGCTGGTGACTGTGGTCACTCTGAGGCTAAGTGTTTTACCAAGAGTGTAGAAATAATTCACAAGAATCCTAATTCTTCAGTTGCCACAAATGGTAAAAAACCAAGTTCTGTCTTGGCGGGAGGTACTTCAGGATCAAAGAGAGAGTCAAAAACTTCAATGGCAGTAAATTCATCAGGCTTCAAAGTTCGAGAGCTAGGAAAGATCCTCCATCTTGCTTGGGCTGAACAAGAAGGATGCTTAGAAGGTTTTTGCAGTGCTGATACAGAAAAATGTTGTGGAGCTGGCGAAGTGACAAAGCCAGAAACTCTAGAAGATCGGTTGCCATCTGGTTCATGTGGGCTTGACTTAAATGTTGTTTCTGTACCCGATTTGAATGAAGAGCTGACTCCTCCATTTGAGTCCTCCCGAGATGAAGATAATGGGTGTACTTTGGAACATGCTGTTGAGCCAGATGATGATGCTGCTTCTCATGACATGAAGAAGAATGATTTAGCCGGATCACATGGTAGTGGAGATTCGCAGACCTGGACTGGTGGGCCAAGTGTAGAAGTGCCAGCTGTTGATTCCCGAACAGATTTGTGCAGGAAAAGGGCTGCCCAGTCCAATGATGAGATGCTCGACTGTGACAGCACATTGATAAATGGGTCACCATTCCAAGTATCAAATAGCTCAGGTTGCTTGGATGAGAACTTTGAATACTGCGTGAAGATAATCCGGTGGTTGGAATGTGAGGGTCACATAAACCAGGAATTCAGGTTGAAACTGCTGACATGGTTTAGTTTAAGGTCAACAGAACAAGAACGCAGAGTAGTCAACACATTCATCCAAACTTTGATTGACGATCCTAGTAGTTTGGCAGGACAACTGGTTGACTCCTTCTCAGATATTATATCCAGCAAGAGACCACGAAATGGTTTCTGTAGCAAGCTGTGGCATTAAATTGGGGAGGGCATCCTGAAACATAGGATTGCTATCTGCTGCGTGAAATTTTTTATCGTGACAAATTACCTCTGATTGTTTTACTGTTCTTTGTACAGGCATTTTTTCCTTAATCATCACTTGAGGAAGTGATTCATTTACATTAGGGACAGGTTTGTCCAGCTAAAAAAGATTGGTGGGCGAGATGTTTGGTTGCATTGGCATTGTCGTTCTGGATTTGAGGCTTCATGCTGTATAAGGTATTTGTACATGAGGCTTCTTCCTTTAAAGGCATTGAAACTTCAAAAAAAATTGCTTCTGGTTACATTTGAAGCGGCAGTAGACTTCAGTTTATGCAGGAAACTGTTATTATTTTTACCTTCTGTGATTCAAAGAAGGGTACCTTAATTTATTGCTGAATTTAGTAGTTGAATTTCCTGACCGGCTGCGAAGGAGGTTCTTCAGTAGTGAAAAGGAAAGGGAAGAAGAGGTTGACTTAGAGATTACTAGGAGACAAGTTATAGTTACTAGTTAGAACATTTTAGAATGAAGACGGGAATTATGTAGCTTGGTCTAGTTAATGTTATTTCGTATTTTATGCTTGTATCTAATGCTTTTAAAATTTCTTTGCAATTTTTTTTTTTTTTATCATAATGTTTCAAATATTAATATTTACTTTTATTATAGTAGATATTTGAAACAACCAAATTAGTTTGGGACTAAGGGGTCAGCTCTTCATTAAATAAGTTACATAAACTGAGACTAAATGAGTTTTAGTTATAGTTAAGGAATAATAGTAAGATTGCTCAAATTACCCTCTTATTTTGACATTGATTTAAATTTTGCCCATATGTTACTTTATATGCCCCTCGTTTCACCTGATTAATTTTTAAAAAGTAATATTATAATCCTGTTCGATTTATGTGGAGGATATTTTTTTTAAGGCAAGCTAACGAATTGTCTTAAGAGCATCACAATATTCAGTCTCAGTCACGATTTTTATGTATCCGCATATACAAAACAATTCAAAAATGTTCCTAATAAACCCACATTTGTTGTCCACACTAATTATAAAGAAATTACAATTTTTTTTTTTAATAATGGTAGGTGTCAAAAGAGTATTGGTAGATACTTAAAAGTGGAGAGGGTCAAAATAGTGGTTGCAATCATATCGTATCCTTTCTAAATTTTTTGCTGCGACAAACCAGTCGTTTATGTTTTTTTTTTTGGTAATTGCACCAAATAACATATTATTTGTTTGAAAAAAATCAAATAGCACAAATTTATAAAAATTAAAAAAATAGCACATATTTGAATGATTGGTCTAAAATACCCTTAGACTAAAATAACATATGTTTTTGCCGTTAATTCTGCGTCCGTTAACTTCTTCTTCTTCTTCGTTGCGCAGAATAGTTTTCTGTTCTTTGTTGCGCAGCGTCTTCATTCTTTCCTTCTTTCTCATTCTTGCTTTTCCATTCATTGCGTAGAAGTCCTCTTCGTTCTTCGTTGCACAGAAGTCCTCTTTGTTCTTTATATCTTTGTCATTATTCCTTTTCTATCTATCTCTGTTTTGTTTTTCCTTTTCCATCTGCGGCTGTTTTTTTTTTCCTTTTGCATCTGTCTCATTATTCCAGATCGATATGTCTCTGTTTTTTGTTTCTGTTTTCAATTGTATTTTCATCAACATTGGTGATTGGATTAATTGATTCTGTGATTGTTTAAAGGTATGTTGCTTATTCATTATTAATTCTGTTTTGATAATTGTTTTGTTATCTGTTTCTGAATTGTTT
>CANUEY010038165.1:0-20044 GCA_948099555.1 Croton setiger
CTAATTTTCAGACTTGTGTAGAATGATTAAAATATAAATATGTAATTATTTAATAAAATCATAATTGAAGTAATAAATAATTGCTATAGTGATAAAATGTGAATAGTTGTGCTTTTACAATAAAATATTATCACGTCAAAACAAAACATTAACTTGGTTTGGTGTAGTTGGTTAACATCTTGATATATATATTAGAAGTCAGGGGTTCGATTCAAATAAACCAAAGGATAATTTGGTCTTTCAAATAAACCAAAGGGTAATTTGGTCATTTTGAAAAAAAAACGTTGACTTTTTCGTTGACTAACGGCAGAAGGAGGACCTGATCGCTATAACTCAGGACCCAAAAGTAATTACCCCAAGAAAATAATATTATTGATGATTTTGATCCAAGTAATCCACCTCCCTTCAAGATTGCTGAAATCCGAGCTGCCATTCCTCAACATTGCTGGATCAAAAATCCATGGAGATCTTTAAGCTACGTTTTGAGGGACATTTTTACAATTTTCTCATTAGCAGCAGTTGCAATTTATTGCAATTCATGGTGGTTTTGGCCACTCTACTGGGCAGCTCAAGGGATAATGTTCTGGGCAATTTTTGTTCTTGGCCATGATTGGTAAGTAAGTATTTCCATTTTGGGCACTGATAGATTGTTCGCTGGGAGACTTTACTTGCCCACACACACAGAATTTACAGTAATTGCTTGTTATTCTTTTGATTGAGGTTCTTTGTTCTGGGTTTTTTAGTGGGCATGGAAGCTTTTCCGATAGTTCTTTGCTAAATAATATTGTGGGACATTTCTTGCATTCTTCAATTCTTGTACCTTATCATGGATGGTAAGTTTCTTGCTATATATTCTTAGTTAGTAGTTTTTATTGGTTAATTATATTATTTAGGTTGAGTTTTAAATAATGCAGGAGAATTAGTCACGTAATTCACCATCAAAATCATGGAAATGTTGAGAAGGATGAGAGTTGGGTTCCGGCAAGTTTTATTTGTTCTTTTGTTGTCTTCATCTGCCTTTATCTTCTTCCTCCATTGCAGCTTGCTGCTTCTGGTCCAATAATTACATTAAACATTTGACTCTTTTAATGTTTTTTTAGTTGCCTGAAAAAATATACAAAGAAATGAAGTTAAGCAGTCGGATTATGAGATTTACTATTCCTTTCCCTTTGTTTGTATTCCCTTTTTATCTGGTAAGAAACCTTAATTTCATCTTTTAATATAGATTAATCTTCCAATAATTATACTTTCGATGAGTTTAATGTACAAAATTTTTTAGTGGGCAAGAAGTCCAGGAAAAGAAGGCTCACATTTCAATCCTTATAGTGGATTAGTTGCTCCTCATGAGAGAAAAGCTGTACTTATATCAACTTCATGTTGGATTATGATGGTTCTTCTGCTATTCTGTTCATCTTTGGTTTATGGTCCTATCCAAGTTTTGAAGGTCTATGGTGTTCCATATTTGGTTAGTTCATACTATTTTCGACTTGAATAACGTTATTCTTTTCAATTATATGACTTACTGAATATAATCTTAATTGCTGCTATTTAGAACTTTATCATGTGGCTGGATATGGTTACATATTTACAACACCATGGATACGAGCGGAAACTTCCATGGTACCGAAATAAGGTAATTAATATCAATATTATCAATCTAATTAAATAATTATTACATGTCATTAGTTTTTGTTTAGTTCGATTTCTATTTTTTTTTAAGGAATGGAGTTATTTGAGAGGAGCGCTTATAACAATTGATCGTGATTATGGATGGTTAAATAATGTTCACCATGATATTGGTACACATGTTGTACATCATTTGTTTCCTCAAATTCCACACTATCATTTAGTAGAAGCGGTAATCATATTTTATTTTATTTTAAAAGTTATTGTCGAACACAACCCAATATACAAAAATAACCGTTGTAATCGATTTGCTTCGCAGACAAAAGCAGCTAAACCGGTGTTGGGAAAATACCACAGAGAGCCAAAAAAATCAGGACCATTTCCATTTCATTTATTCAGAATTCTGGTTACAAGTTTTAAAGAAGATCATTATGTTAGTGACAATGGAGACATAGTTTTCTATCAGACTGATCCTCAAATGTATAATTTTTTTAAAAATAAGTCAAATTAATTGCAGTTTCCTTCTTACATTTTGTGGGAATTTTTAGAATATGTTGTATTTGGTTTAAGATAATGTTTTTAATATGTATTGAAAGATATAATTTATAATAAAGTGTTACATATAATTTATATTATTAAAGTGTTACATATAATTTATATTAAAGTGTTATATTGGATTAATATTTTTTTTAGGTTAAATTTTGTAATTTTGGATCTAAATAATAAATAGAATAATCTTAATTATTCATTTTAGCCTCTTTATACAAAATTAAATTATTAAACAGGAAATATAATTAATATGGTCATGACTGTAATATAAATAATTTTTATCTAATCATTTTTTTTTATAATTTTGTAAGGTTGGTTTGATGAATCTCTAAAAAAAAAAAAACTTACAAAATTATGGTATCAAATAAAAAAAATAGCATTTATTTTTTTTCCAATAAAAATTGTTAAAATTATTTGGAAAATTGTTTTATGGGCAAATTAAATTTTTAGTTAAATTATTAAATTAATACTTACTTAAAATGTTAATAGAATTTAAACTCTTATCATAACTTTAAATCAAAAATATACATCAGTCTAACCATTTGAGTTAGAGATACTTTAGAATCGTAAACAATTTCTTAATCAGCTTATTACGTGTTTTTGTTTACAGTGAATTTGGTTGCTCATCTAGAAACAACAAATGCATATTCTTGGCTTGATGGTGATGTTGCTTTTTTATTTATTTCTCATGCTTATTGTCTTTGAATATAGTTTCAATATTCCTTAAAAAGATTAAACAAATTTTTAACCACGTTTATTAAAATTTTAATTATTTTTAATAGGTGTTAATTTTATAAGTTTTTCTCTATATCATAAATTCAACATAGTTTCGTTCGGATAATTAGTTTTATTTTATCCAATTATTTGTTCCAAAAAGATAATATCATTATTACGTTTACTAAAAGTCTCAAAAGTGATGCTTGAGTTTCCTTTTGGATTTACTTTTATAGGAAACTCAAAAGTTTCAAAAGTAATCCGAAAATTTCGCGTCCAATAAGATTCAATGGCTCCGTAGACATCGAGGCTCCTTAGGCCAAATTCAAAATAGGCAATCAAGATAGGCGAAGATGAAAGTAGGCCAAAGTAAGGTCGAGATAAGAATAAATTATTTTATCTATAGACAAATATAAAAGCTCCACTTTGTCTAAAAATGTAAGCTCATTTATTGTTTTCAGCGTCCACAAATATATGGATCTTTACAACTAATTGATATTTTCATTTTTACCACTATAATTGTAGCCACCTTTTCTAGGGTCCTAGTTTAGGGAAGGGTCCCCCACATTCGTTAGACAAAGGCAGAGGGTCGGCTGCACGCAGGTCGATCTTAGTAGCCTCCAATCCATAGGTGGTCGACCTTGGTACCTAAAATCCATGGGCTCCAATAACTTTAGAATAATTAGGCTTTGATATTCTCGGGGTCTGCTAAATCTTATTAGATACAAGGATTTTTATATACAACCGTCTTAACTCCCCCATATAAGGAACTTCAAATATCACTCTGAGAACTAATTTACACATTAAGTTTTCAGTTATGGTGGTGAGTATGGCCTTCAAATTTTTCAATCTAACACACTTCCAATAGTCGAATATAATTTTGAGAACTAATCAACAATTGTCCAAAGTAAAATCTGATTTACTTAAATTTGATATTAGATATAATTACTTCTATTATGTAACCCGCAATATTCTATTATGTAACCCGCAATATCACCACGTTCGTATATATATAATATTCATAGGAAACATTGAACTAACACCTAGTCACCTACAATATTAGGTTTGCATGGTAAAGAATTGTGAAAGAGTTGAAATATGAGATTGAGAGGAATCCCGACATTTCGACACTGAGAATATTCATTTTGGAAAACATTGATTCCACTATCCATCAAATCTCATTTTTTCTTAAAAAGGAAATACAAATACACTCATTGCTTATATATGAATATCAAACATAATTATATAAAAAAATCATAACACAACCAAACTAAAACCTTCTTTCATAGAAAGATGATCATAAACAAGATTTCTTTTTTATAAATAAAGAACATTTCTTTTTATCATGGAAGATTATGGTTACAAATATTTTAGATTGCCGAAACTTTTTACCCAATAGTTTAGTTAGTTTAGTTATTGATCAAAATTACCGATTGATGACCAAACTGTTTTAATGTTAAGATCATTTCCATACAAAACATTGATAATTTCCCTTCCTATAATCCATTATCGATACTGATAATAAATTCACCGAGTGTCGGTTATCGAAATAGAGAACCATATTTAAATTTTGATAGCTGAGACTGAAATTCTTTATATGTTCATTAATATTTTTCTGACACTATTATCAAACATATTTGTTGCTATTTTTTTATTAAAAGACGGTTATATACAGTGATGTTGCATATCATATCTCGTATCTTGGATCCGTCTCTTGGCCATTAATAGATTTCAAATTACAATCATACAAAAATATAGCAGGCTATGGAAGCAAAAGGCACCACACAAAGGAAAGGAAAGGAAAGGACCACAACTTCAACACTAAATCTGAGCCCATATGCCATCCTCTCCACCGTCTCTATCATACCACCAAATCCTCACCTCAATGGAGAAAATGCATAAATATGAAAAATACAAGAGTCAAATTGTAAATATTAAAAAAAATAAAGCATTAATCAAGAAATTAATTAGAAACATTTGGGTTTTTTAATGTAAAAAAGGATCCGTTAGGTGGGGTGGTAAGAAACAGACATGAGAGTGTTTTATGGGATGTGCCCTAAAGATAAAAAATGTAGGGTATCTTTGTTCAGCTTTTTAACAATTAATTAATTAATACTAATACTAATACTACGCTGTAAACCGTAATTTATTTATTTACTTACTGTCAACATCTTCTTTTAATTATTTGTTTCCGACAAACTGCCCTGTCCGTCTTGGAGGTCGGGACTTCAGCACTTGGGACCAAACTCCCACCATTTTGAATTACGGGTGTGGACGAAATTAGGTCAGGGACGAACACAGAGGATTCTAGCCTCTCCTTTAAAAAAATCTCTGTATTAAAACACTAAGTAGAGATATTTATGTACATCATACATGCATGCATGCAATCTAATGTATCTCTTTGATTTGATTAATGAATAATTTAGAGAAAAAACATGTATTAATATAATGTAAGAACGTGAGTTGGGATTTTGATCATGTGTTTGTTTTTTTTAACAAACAGAATCTTTTAATTGTTTTTTAAGTTATTTGAATTTGTGGCCGTTATTAGTTAGATATTTTGCGGTTTTTTAATGTCTAATTAAATTATTTGAAATAGAGTACACGTAAAAACTGACTTATAATCCTGAATTTTCTTGGGAAAATATTAATTGAATGAAGAAAATATGAAAAATTCATAAATGCTTAATTATCCCAAACGTAATTTAAAAATTAAGTTGGGAAGTTATTACAGTTGACAATATGAGTCGTAGAACCCATAAGTCAAATTCATTAATTATTTAGTAATTAGGTAAGTTATATAAATTTCTTAACATATTTTTAAAATAAATTTTTAGAAAATAAATTATTAAGTTTTACTTATTTTAGGAACTTGTATAATTATTTTGATTTTTTTTATAATAATATTTTATTATCTAAATTGTAATTTTAATATTTTTATTTTGAAGAAAAAATTATTTAAAAATTTTAATTTATTATTATTGTAAATTGAAATAGATATATAAGATATAATATGGAATTATATGTAGTATAGATAAAAAAAAATTATTATTTTGTTGGGAATGAGTTAAATAATTTTATTATTAAATTAATAAACCTATTACTAAGATAAATAATTATGAAAAAATTAAAATATTTTAGTATTAATAATAATATTAATTTTTTGTAAGTTAATTATTGAAATAAAAGATATTAATTTTTTTCAGTTTTATAAACTTGTAATTACAATTTATAATGATGAAATTGTATAAAAAACAATTTTTTATTATTAATTTAATAAATTTGTTTACAAATATATAAAAAACTAAAAATATTTTAACATTAAGAAAATAAATACATTATAAATTATTCAAAAGAAAATGAAAAGTTGCTATACATTGAATTTAATTCTTTTAAAATTAGAAAAATTTAAAAAATTGACAACCAAGCAATTCCTTCTTCCTTATTGTGCCACATAATCACATATTCTTTATATGTTATAGATAGATAAATTTGGCCTTATAATAATAACATGTGAGAATTTGTGTATGATGTAGTAGTAGCAATTTTCAACTTTTCTTAAATGATGTTGAAGACTATATATATTACTAACAAATATGATAACATCCATAATTCTTTGGTAGGTGCCGACTGTATTATTAGCACCAAGTTAGTGTTCACGCAAAAACTAATTTATTGTATAGCTCACGTTATTATTCGGTTCATTAAAAAATAAATCTAACCACAAATTTCTTTCCAAAATAAAATATTATCAAAAGAGTTTAGAATTCATTTCATAAGTAGTAGTAATAGTAGTTTTTTTTACGTATGTATCAGTAAATTAAGTAACATTTTTTGTTTTAAACAAGTCGAAAATAACCTTAGCAATGTGGACGTACTATGTATAGATTTTACACGTTATGTCACGTAAGGGGTCACATGAATAAAATGCCCCATGTGGTGTGTGGTGTTTCTCAATGCACCTTCACCTTCCTCTTTAAATACCCTACATTTCTGTTCTGTACTCCAACAAACTCCAACTTCTCTTCTTCATCTTCTTCGCCTCCAACCCATGAACCACCCTGAAAGCATGAATGGATCTGTTAATGGGCATGGGACGGGAGATGATTTCGACCCCAGTAATCCTCCGCCATTCAAGATTGCAGAGATCCGAGCTGCCATTCCTAAGCATTGCTGGGTCAAGAATCCATGGAAGTCTTTAAGCTATGTTTTTAGGGATGTTGTTGTAGTTTTTGGTCTCGTTTTAGCTGCATTTTACTTTAATTCATGGCTTTTTTGGCCTCTTTACTGGTTTGCTCAAGGAACTATGTTCTGGGCTATCTTTGTTCTTGGCCATGACTGGTAAGTATTCAAATCCAATTCTTTCTTTATTCATTCCTTTTAAAATGGTGAAATTCATTTTTATTTTCTTCTGATCTGTAGTGGGCATGGAAGCTTTTCCGACAACTCCATGTTAAATAATGTGGTGGGGCATCTTTTGCATTCTTCAATTCTTGTACCTTACCATGGCTGGTCAGTTCCATAACTTCTCCTCTGTTTTTTAATGCTCTGTTTCATTTCCTTTATAATGTATAAATCTCAATGTCTTCTCTTTTGCAGGAGAATCAGTCACCGGACTCACCACCAGAATCATGGAAATGTAGAGAAGGATGAATCTTGGGTTCCGGTGAGTAATTTTTTCTTTTTTTAATTAGTATTCAATATTTAGATTATTATTATAATAACCAGTCTTCATTTTCAGTTGCCGGAGAAGATCTATAAAGAATTAGATTTAAGCACTCGGATTATGAGATTTACTGTCCCTCTGCCTATGTTTGCATACCCTTTCTATTTGGTAATTTTATAACTCAATTTAATTTCAAAAATTAATTATTATACAAAAAAAGATTAAATTTTTAATTTTTGTTTTTCCATTTTTCAGTGGTATAGAAGTCCAGGCAAAGAAGGTTCACATTTCAATCCTTATAGTGAACTATTTGCCCCTAATGAGAGAAAAGCTGTATTTATATCAACCTTATGTTGGACATTAATGGCGTCATTGCTATTATATTCAAGTTTTATTTTTGGTGGTGGACAAGTTATGAAATTCTATGGAATTCCATATTTGGTCAGTTCAATTATTTCCTTTCCTTCTATATAATGTTTGTTTGTTTTTTCAAAATAATTATTATTTTTATTAGTTGTTTTCAATAAATTACAGTAATTTTGTAGATATTTGTAATGTGGCTGGACTTGGTCACGTACCTCCATCACCACGGGCACGAGCAGAAACTCCCATGGTACCGGGGCAAGGTAACAAAGCTACCATTTTAAACTAGTTGCTGGCAATCATACATACTTTAGTATTAAATACTTAAGGGATTTGACAGGAATGGAGTTATTTAAGAGGAGGACTTACGACGGTGGATCGAGATTACGGCTGGTTCAATAATATCCACCATGATATTGGCACGCATGTTATTCATCACTTGTTTCCTCAAATTCCCCACTATCATTTAGTAGAAGCGGTAATTAACTGGATTGGATTGAATTGGATTCTCACTTTCTTTTGCTTTAAAATAAGATTAAATTATAGTTTGTGCTGGTATTGCAGACGAAATCCGCCAAGTGGGTGCTGGGAAAATACTACAGGGAGCCGAAGAAATCAGGGCCCTTTCCGTTTCACTTGTTCGAAAATTTAGTGAGAAGCATAAGTGAAGATCATTATGTGAGCGACATCGGAGACATTGTGTACTATGAAAAGGATCCTCAATTATATAAATCTTGTAATAACAAGCTATGCTGATTTTTATTTTTATTTTTTAAAAAAATTATATTATTATGAGTTTAATTAAACTCTTTTAAGTATAGGATAGGAATTGATTTCTCCCAAATGTAAGGAGAAATTAATTTAAGAAGACGAATGTTTTTTCTTTTCCTTTTTCTTTGGATTGATAACAAAATAAAGTAATGGGTATTATTGAAAAGATATGATATTTTGGCACCTAAAATATTGGCAAGAATTGCTTTCTTTTATACAGAGCTCTGCAGGTACACTCACATGACCAACTTGCATAATGTCACATGACACCGCTTCCAAGTCATGTGCTTCCACCTTTTTTGTTAAATATAATTAATCAGTAATGAGGAATGGATTCTGGGCATATTCCCCTGTTATATATGCACCTGCCATTGTTAAGATTGAAGTGTAATTATGAAGCGAGTGTAATGGTAGATTGTGGTTAAGCCGCAATAGTTGGATTTGCTTTCTATTAAAAGAAAAGGAGTGCCACTTGAAGCAATGGGGGTTTGGGTTTGGGTACATTGTACTTGCTTCTTATTCCACCAAAAGGATTGTAGGGTATGCTTCTAAATCTGGTTCCTGCTCCTGCTCCTGCTCCCCTGCTCCTGCTCCTGCATATTTCAAGTGAAGTATCTTGTTGCAACGATAACTGTGTCTTTAATAATTGCCGACTTGATTAAATCCCCGTATTATTCACGAGATTATCAAAAAGACTTATTTATTGACAGATATGGATATTTGCTTTTATATATAAATAATAAGAAATATCTATATTTACTACTATTACAATAAATCTATTCGACTCAACTTGGACTAGCTTAAGTGATATTATATTTTTGTCCTTTATGTAAATTAATGGTTACTTAGGTGGGTAAAAAATAATATTAAATAAAATATGCATAAATGCTCTCGGTCTCTCTCTTCAATTTGATCAAGGGTAATAAAGCAAATAAATATTATTATTTTAATTATTTGAGCGAACTCAATTAGAGTTAGGGCTGCAAACGAATCGAGCCGTTCACGAACGGCTCGGTGTTCGCTCGAAAAAAGCTTGACTCGAACTTGAATCAATAATAAACGAGCTGAGCAGTTAGGCTCGCAAGTCGGCTCGTGAACAACCCGTTTAAAAAGACTCGAGAGCTACTCGTTAAATAAGCTTACGAGCTTATCGACGACGTTGTTTTGATAACAAACTAAAAAATATGCTTCAGTCATGCCACCCACCTCCTCACTTCATTTTTTTGCTATTTCGTTTCTCTTTAATTAAAACTGCTATTTTGATTTTCTCACTAAAACGACATTAAAAATGAATTTGTTTGATTTTTTACTAACTCTTAACGAGCTTGAACACGAGCTCGAGCTCGAATAGTAGCAAGAAACGAACTTGAATAGCAACATGAAACAGCCAAGCTCTCGGGCCTAAAACGAGTCAAGCTCGCGAGCCTCGAAACAAGTTAAGCTTGCAAACTGAGCTTGAGCTTGTGGAATTTAACACGAGCTCGAACTCGTGAAAGTTAACACGAGTCGAGCTCGAGCAGCACAATACTCTGCTCGGCTCGGCTCGTTTGCAGCTTTAATTAGAGTTGAAGTTATCCAATAATAAACTCCAGCTAAAATTATAGAGTAATTTTTAATATGAAAAATCTGTTATTATGAATAATTATTAACATAAATTAGTAGGCAGCTTCACCTACTCGATTTGTTGGTTTTAGTTAGATTTCCATAAAAGTGAGAGTATGTTGCATAAATGAATTAATTTGTTTATTAATATGGTTGCAAGATCTTGTTTATTTAGGGAAAAAAAATTATATAAATGTACGTACTTTTCAGTTACAACTAATCAATTATTAAAACATATCACATACTTCAATTTTTTGGTGGGTGGGATCAGAATCAAACCTAAATAACACTTATTTAAATTCACGTCAAATTAGTCTTGTAAACCACTAATATTTTATTTGCTTAAAAAAACCTTATTAAATTATGAAAAATGAAGTAAAAGCTTTTCACTTAAGTACATTAAACTATTAAATAAGCACAAAATTACACAATAACATAACATGTTGGTTGACGCAAGGAGATAGCATATGAATTGTATGGATATTGACACGGGTTGACAAGGTTTGCATGCAGAAGGGGAACTTGGCAAATTTATGATGTTGGGGAAGCCTTAGAAGTAAAGGTGGTGAAGTGAAGTGAAATGTTGTTGGAGGGTTGGTTGCGCGGACATGGGTTGACATGTGGTGGCATATATGTTGGCACTGGCAGCAATTGCAGTTTTCTTTAACGTGTTGGAAGTTTGGCATCCCGTCAAGCTTTTTGAGGGTCATTCAGTGTATCACTTGGCAACACCACTTCACAGCATTATCGGTAGCATGTCGACGAATTCTGAAGTGGGTCTCCACACTTCAGCATGATTCCTCACTACCTTGCACCCACCGTCCGCCTTCTGTAACTAACCACTCGCCTATTGTGACACCATTCAGCATATCCTACAAGAGGTTGAACCTACGTTAATAATTAATTTTAAAATGTAAATTGTTTTCCATTTTAGCCTATTTTTTCATAAACTATATCTTCTCCCTTCACTACTATATAGCCCACTCAAAGCCCACTATTATTTTGGGCCAACACATCTCCAACCTCCTCCTTTCCCCGATAATTATTTATATAACAAATTTATTATTTGCAAATAAAAAATAAAGGCAGCAAACAAAAATGTGTAAAAATAGACATGTCAAGGCATGCGGGAACATATTCTTCAGTGAATCATCAATCAACTTGAAGTGATGACCAAAAATTGAAATACAAATCCCGCCACCTTCTCTTCTTTATTCAAATCTTTCTTTCCCTTTTCTTTTCCTTTCTTCCAAACAACTTCTGTTAATCCCATACCTCTTTCACACTCCCTTTTTCTCTAAATTTTCAAACATGAAGAAACTTTTTCCTTCTCCTTCCATTTCTTCTTCTTCCTCCTCTTCTTCTTCTTCTTTCGATCCCAATATGTGCACTTCAAGAAGTGCCACTGCAAGTTGTCTTACTGGCATTTTGCGGCGGCTTCTCTGTTCTCGTACTCTTCCTACTTTCCCATCTGATCAAATTACAGTTGCTGATCAAATTAAGCAGCAAAATGATCACTTCTCAGCGACTTCTCCTGGAATTGTGGCCAAGCTAATGGGTCTCCAGTCTTTTCCTGATAATAACTCATTATCAAGTTTAGAATTCAGAGATGAGATTAAAGATCAAAATAACAGACGCCATAGTAGTACATTATCGATTCTTGAAATGCCTGCTTTTTTTGAACTAGAAAATGAGGAATTCTATGTTATTCGCTTCGAGAAAAGAGATTCTAAGAGAGAAAATAGATCCAAAAAGAAGAAATACGAAATGGGTTTTGAAGAATTCAGAGATCAGAAATGTAAAACCAAAGAAAATCCTGCAGTTTCTGGTTTTCAAGGAATGGAAAACTCAAGAAGAAGGAGGAGGAGGAGGAAGAAGAAATCAAATGAAGAAGATGAAGAATGCAGCTCAGAAGATTTGAGCCCTGTTTCTGTTCTTGATTTTGATCAATTGGACAAAGAAATCCCAACATCAGGTTAATTATTTGTCCACAAATATGAGCTTGTTTATAATCTTAAATGATTTCTTTTTAAAATTGTTTGCTTATTCATTTTATTTTTATGCGAAAACAGAAGAAGATGCAATTCCAAGGAGGAAATTGCCATCAAGATTGAATGATTATGTTCAGTTATCAGTGGAGATTGAAAATGAAGCAATCATCAAAGATGACTCAAACTCAAAGAGAACAGAAGAAATGTGTTGCGAATTAAATGTATGGGGACAAATTTGTAGAATGGCTAAGGATGAAGTTGTTGATGACTCAAATTGGAAATCCAAAGAGTTTGGAGACATTAGTGCAGATTTAGAGTTGCAAATTTTGGATCTTTTGTTAGAAGAGCTAGTAGATCAATTTGAACCTGCTGTAAGGTAGTATTAATTTTTCTTTTATTATTTTTATTTTTGTATAATATAAAATAAGAAATTCTAAGAATTTCTTTTTCTATCAACTTATAGTAGTAGTTTAATGAAGGAAATCTAAGTAAAAGGTTAGAAAAACCGTTATCACAACTGGGTTTATGTTAAATACAGACAGCATAATGATTGAACAGTGTGTACTAAATCCTAATAGTAGTATGTTGTTGAAAATTGGCCGTTGGCTTATATAAAAGCTGTTTGCTTTCAAAAATAAGCTAAGTTGGAATCTTATCTTCTTATTAAATATAGTAATGATAATTACTTTGTACTATTAAAACTCTGGGTATGCGTCTTTATCAGGCGCTAAAATTGACTATTATTCCCTTTTTAAGCTGAATTTAGTAATAATAATGGCATGCATTACGTTATGCTTAAGACAATAATCATTTCGGAACCGGCAAACAAGGAAGAATGTTCTTCCTGTCAAAGCACTCCAAAAAACTAAACTAATCGTACCCCAAGATCATCAACTGAATTAAATTAGAGTATTCTAAATGGCGGCCAAGAGAAGAGCTTCGGTATGTTTTGTCCTGTTCATCAGCATGAACTCAAAAATGGAATCATCATTAGTCTAAGAATAAGAATTACATGGGATCTTTTATTTTTAGTGGTCACTACTACTCATGCCCACTAGTAAGAAAGTAGGATTTAAAGATGGAAACTTTTACCTAAGTGCTCAACAATCTTCCCCATTTCAGAATCTTAGAGCCAATGAGCTTTTTACACCTATGGGGATGCTTAGAGCCGAAAGTAATGTGTAGAAATTCAAAAAGCTATTATTAGCTTAGCTACACAAATTTGACAAAAGAATAAAGGAGAGAGAGTAAAAGAAAATAAACAGAACCAACAAAATTGATATTGGAAGGTAGCATTTGATTGATGGCGAGATGGCCTTATGCAAATGTCTACTTTTCAATCTTTTTCACCTATAGATTAGGCTTGGAAAGCAGCCCCAACTCAAATTGACATCACAAAATCGACTATGATTAATAAGAATGGCTCACCTGGTGCCTACTTGCCTTAGGCTCCCCCAAGAAGGTCGAGTTAAATCTCGAATAGTTCACATACAACTTGACTCATCTATAACTCAACTGCAGAAAGAAGAAAAAAGTTGAAACATGTTTTATTAAGTAATAGCTTTTTAGTACATTTGATGTATACAAACCTACAGAGTAAATGTAATCCAGCAAATAAACCCGCTTGGTACAAAGAAATTAGGTGCTTTGCACTAACCAGTAACCACCCTCTAATCTTTATAATCAGCACAAGAATATGCTTTAGAAGAATACAACTCCAGTAATCACATAATGAAATTAACTGAAAAACAAAAAAATAGAATCTATCGCTCCTGATAGAACCGCAAGCAAAAGTCCTTCCAGCGAAACTTCTTTGTTTCTTTTTCCCTCTTTTCTTTGTTTCTTCAATTTCTTGATTCCTAGATATGAGTTGAAGCTAACAAATATTCAAAAAATGGAATAACAGAAAAATAAGAAATAACCGGTTAAGATGTTAAATCTGGAGCCAAAATATAGTTTTAAGCCGCCATTGGCTCCTGCTCAATGTACATTTGCTCCACCCAAGCAGGAAGCAGTTCTGAACCTCCACTGTTAAGATGGCATTGCTGTTGCTGCTGCTCATAACCCAACTGTCCAGAACTTGTATTTGGGGGATCCTTCACCAGGGACTGAACCCACGACACATCGGGCTCATTGAGATTTGCTGGCATTGGGACAGCAGCTCCGGCAAAGCTGCTTCCATTGCTTCTAAAGCCAAAAGAAGCAGACTTTTGCAGCTTACTAAGCTCTTCTCCTTGGATAGCCCAGTCTAATTTCCCATCAGGTGAACCCCAATCAGAATAGTTTGAAGGTCGCATTGTTGCTGAAGCAATTGGTGAAGAAAACCCTGTATGACGGTTCACAGCACTCCTTTCAATGAAGCTTTGGCTCCTCTTTGCAAAAGCAGCAGCCCTTGAACTCAAAACTACTGGCCCAGATGGGTCAGTCCCAAAAGCCGTATTCCTTACAGGAGAGGAAGAGAAACTCGCAGGGTAGCTTGAGCGAAGCTGCTGATTAATGTTGTGGCGCATTTGAATCCCAGTTGGAGACAAAATTGTAGGATCAATAGACCCAAAAATATCTTCAAGGTTAGTGGGCTTCACTCCTCCAAGCCGATTCAATTCTGCAGCTCGATCGGCAGAAAAAGGTGAAGCACCGGACAAGCTATTTTTCCAGCTAGAAGGTGAAGAGAGACTAGATATCTCATCAATCAATTGTTGTTGCTGGCGACGGTGGTTATCAAGCCCGAGCAACTCCATGTCGAAATCCATATCTCTAGCACACTGTGATGATCTCAACCTGCTGCCAGGAAGCTGTAAGGTAGGGGGAACTATATTACATTGATTAGGCCATCCGCCCATAGGAGATGAGGATCCAGATGGAGTCATGGGCGGGGTTGATGTAGGTGGTATTAGAACGGATGGAGAACCAAGGGCAAGTGGACTCATGGAACCCATGTCGAGTCCTGAACCACTGGCAGAGAAGGATCTAGGTGAAGGTACAGCTGAACCCGTTGATGCATATAATGGGCGAAGCTCTTCAGGCTTGTGAGCAAAGAAACAAACCCTCCTTGAGCAATTAGTCTCGTCTTTGCAGAGACGTGTCCGGTATTGAGCAGGATGAAGCCAGCACTCAAAAATACCATGTGCATATTCACAAGCATCACCCTGCCGGCACGACCCTTTACGAAACTCAGGGCATGGAACACAGCTATAATGGTATTTCCTCGGATCTCGCCGCCTAGCATTCTCACCAGGGTGAACAAATGGGCACTCTGTCCAATCATGAGAATAAGCCCTTGAGCAAGGCTTTATCTTAAATGTATACATTCTGAATTCATCAGTGCCATAAATCCCATTCTTGATATCTGGAAGCGTTAGATCAATAGGATACTCTCTCTTCTCAGTCCCATCCTTTGATGCCCTTGGTGTTAAAACCTCTTGCTGATCCATTTCGTTAGAATTCAGGTCAGCCATAAAACAAGTTTCTTCATTAGTGCTACCACCCTTCAGCATAATCTCCAGCACCCTTCTCCTTGAAACTAAACCAGGGCTAACAACAGGAGCTATCAAGTCACAGGCATAATTTCCATTGGCATCAACAGCATCAGGATCAGCAGAAGCATCAAGCAAGAGCTTGACAATCTCAACACAAGAAGCAGAGCCCCCTACAACAGCACAGTGAAGCGCTGTAGCCCCATCAGAACCACAAGACCTATTAACATCAACACAGCCCTTCTCCAATATATAAATCAAAACATCTTTGCTTCCAAACAAGGCAGCAATCATCAGGGGTGTCCTTTCCTCAAAACCCATTTTCTTTGAGCCAATTGTCCTACCATACCATAACCCTAACTCATCAACATCATGGCCTTCTTCTTCGATTGCTTTCTTAAACCCAGTTAGATCATTTGAGGCAGACAATTCAAGCAAAATGGAAAGATCACAATAACTCCCATCTTGTTTTTGAAATTCATCTTCCATGATGAAACCAGTATGAGTTGGTTTCCTCTTCGAACCACTGCACATCAGAGCACTTCTTTGTTGAACTTTATCTTCTACAATTTGAAAAGAAGACAACATTTAAAACACTTTCAATTTCAAACATCAAAAAACATTTATAGTAATAAAAAGGTTATGGGATTGTTCATACAAGCAAAAACAGACCAAAAGTTGTGAAGAGAGAGCTAAAACGCCAACGCAACGCAACGATGTTACAAAAATCAAACCAGACCCACAGAAAAAATTGTTAGAATCACAAAGTTTGAACCTTCAAACAAACCAACCAACCACAACAGTACAAAAAAAAAAAAAATTCAGAACTAAAATAATTATATGAAACAGAAATTAGCTATAAACCTAACAAAATTTGTTAAACCATTTAAACCAGTCTGTCTGTGGTTCATGAGGAAAACATAAAAATAACGGAAAAAGTTGTTTTCTTTTTTAGTTTACAGCACCAAAAAAAAAAAAAAAAAAACCAGGTCAATAAGAAAAACCCACTTCAATTTACCTAGTTTACCAAACAGAATATACAAGAACTCGTCAACGGAACATACCCATTAACAAAAAATTAGAAAAGAACATAAACATACCTGTAAATGCAGGAAGAAAAGCTAAACCCAAAACAAGAACTAGGCTACTCTGGTCTGGATTACTTGAACTTTTATGTTTCAAGCATACAAAGAAGAAGAAGAACTAGAAGATTAATTAATTAAAAAAGAGGCTTTTAGCTTCTCTCTTTAATGGGTTCTTTTGAGTTTCAAAAAGACGACCCTATGAAGCTCTACTTCTATGGCTCCTCCTATTATCGGTTCTTGCTTTTCTTTACTTTTCAATTTTTTTTAATTATTACTATATATTATTAATTTCTTTCTTCTTTTTTTAATATTTTGAACAGGAAAATTTGAACAAAACTAAATGCATATGAAATTGAAATGCAAATCGGAAATGAAATTTTACGTTGGTGAGATGGGCCCACTATGTTACTAATATCTAATCAATATCGAGTATTGAATTGCCACGTGTTGATTATATTGTAGAAACGGCCACACCAGATAAGAGTCCATCGAGAATCCGGATAATCACACTTTACGCGTTTTTGGCCTGTGGTGGATGACGTGGACGTTGCTGCACCGTCACTGTATTTTTTTATTACCCTAAAAAATAAAAATAATCTCATTGGATAATCGTACTATGGTATCGTCACAGGCCGTCGTTTTTAAAGGATCACGTAATACAAACGGTTCAAATCTAAGCGCATTTTATTTTTTTATATTTTCATAAATTTTTATCATAAATTTTGATTATTTAAAACCTACTAAATAATATGTAAAAATATAATATAATTCGTATGTGAATTTATTTTTAAGTTGAAATTCATATTCTAAATGAATATTGATAAAATTCGGCATTTAATTTGTCCAAATTATATTATATCTGTAATTTAATAATATATTTTTAATAATTTTTACCATATAGCTCATAATATTATTTATTGTTCAATTGAACAACTGTGAATCACTGGAGTAACTAATTCTATGGCATACTTCTTTATACTTCTTTAAAAAATTTTTAAAAATAATTTTATTACATACTCTTAAATAATGCTTTGTAATAATACAAGGTAAATTATTTTCATTAACCAAAAAACAAAGAGATTGGGCTGTTATTTATTGCCAAGTGAAGGAGCTGTCGTACTAGTAAAACCACTTTGTTGGATATTGTTGCGCACTGCGCACTTAGAAACCATCGACGAATAGGAGCGTTTTCGGTGTTTTCTAGAAAGACCTGTCTGTCTGTTTTTGAATTTATTTTTTTTTATTTTACTTATTAATAAATGTCGAATGTGACCAAATATCACAAAAAGAAAAGAGTAAGGAGGAAGGAAATTTGGGAGGGAACTAAAATTTTAAATACAATTTTTCTTTTTTTTTATTCTCTCTAAATTGGAAATATTTTTTATAAATAAGAAATAAAAAATCCATCCTAATTATTTTTCTCTTATTATTTTCTTCTTATTAGAAGATAATTCCTTTTCATACATTTCTGTTTCAATATTCCTTTTTCTTATAATATTGTGCTTATCTATTATTATTATTTATATCTAGAAAAAACATCATCAATTGCTTACAATCTCGTATTAAAGCACTAAAATAAGAATAATTATTGTTTTTGAGTATGGATATTTAGACATTTAGCTTTTGAAATGTTAAAATTAAGAGCTTAAAAGTTAAAAGTTTTGGTCAAAATAGAAAACTTTGTAATGACTTTCAGAAGTGATTGGATGTAGTTACGTAATCAAAGCGTATGAACAAATAAAAGCGGAACGTGGAATACGCCTTAGACATATCAGTCCTCAATCCTACCAAACCAAAAGAACCCTGCATTTTATGGCGTAAGACATGTAATGCCTCCTGTGCTACCATGATATTATTCGTAATATAACAGTCCCAAAATGAATGTAGTTCATGATTTAGAGATCATCACTTTCAACGCTTATTCACTAATATCTTGGAAATCATACAATCAATAACATTACTTAGAGAAATAAGTCACAAATCAGCCATAAATTCAGGATTATTCTTTTTTAAAAGTAATATAATTATCATTTGATTCCACTCGGCATATCAGCTTCAATATTTAAATAGTTCAAACAAGTAGTACATACCTCACTATGAACAACGTGCCAAAATGCTTGATAAAATGCAGGATTCATCTTTCTGTCCAGGCGCAGGTAGTCCGCATCTTCACACACATGTCTATTTCACCGAGCCTCTCTCCGAGATAGTGCCCAGATCGTTACACCTTTCGTGCGGGTCAGAACTTACCCGACAAGGAATTTCGCTACCTTAGGATCTCATCTTGCCCTCTTACTTTTTCCAAATGCATGCTAAACAAAGTTGTCTTCACCTCCTCCGTAATACACAATCTAGGCAACAATTGATTTTGCTCAACCATAACCTTTTCTTGGAACTGAGTCAAGCACTGTTTCAAAATCTCCTTGATTTGAAGTAAATAAATCAGTATACTAAGCAGTTAACAAGTCACCCAAATTAGAATTCGTGTCTTTCTAAGTACCATTAGCATCATTTAATCTCAAAACCACATTCTTTTTCTTCCTTTGTATAGCCATTGATGGAAATATTTAATGTTCAAATCCCTATCCTTAAGCCACATTTTCTTTGATCTTCGTTTCCACTAAGCCTCATATTGTTGCAATATCTGGGAATAAGTTGACAGAGCCATTCTGTACCGCACGTGAAATTGTGCAAATGCAAAACTCAGCTTTCATTTTTAAAACAAATAGAGCAAGTGAATATATCAAATCGAAACTCTCGATACGAGGATTAATAGTATGTACTTATTTTTTAAACATTCGATCACTGGAAATTCTAAAAAATATATGATTAAAAAATCTAGTTTAGAGAACTAAAATACTATTGGAACTTTGATCAGCGAGTGCAGAGTGCTCTGACGACTAATTGAGGTGCGGACAGTGCCGTTAGATTCATCTCAAAGTCATCTTTCCAACGGTCTAGCATGTGTCATTGGGGCTCAAAGGTGGCAGTGACGGTCGATATGCAAAAAACTTAAATAATTCTATAGCGACTACGTACCTTCGGACCCTTGCCTTTTTTCAGGTAGGCCCCTTCTTCCCTTCCCTAATGAAAGAGTCCACCGCCTGCCTTAGTATAGTAGTCTCCGCGTGCAGGCCTGCCTCTTTTTTTAGTAGGTGATTCACTACCGAAGCGAAGAAAAGGCTTTTTCAAGAAAAGGGGGTA